>JAJOOR010011449.1:0-49349 GCA_036250505.1 Solanum acaule
ATTTGAAATTGGGAATATTTTTTGAAAAAAAATTAAATTTTTTTTGGGGGGGGTGGGGGGGGGGGGGGTAGGGGGTGAGGGTGTGGTAAAAAAAATTTAAAATTGAAGTTGAAAATATTTTATTTTTAAAAAAAGCTTTAAATTTATTTTTTTTCAACAAAAAAAACTGATTTTTTTCAAAAGAAAAATTATAATTTGAAATTGGATGAGAGCTTTGGAAAATGTTTTCCTTAATTTTTGAAGGAAAGTCATTTTCCTTAAATTTGAGGAAAATAAGTTGATTTGGAAAACATTTTGCCCAACCAAACATGAGAAAATTGGAAAATATTTTTCGGAAAATGTTTTCCTTCATACCAAAGACACCCTTAATCCATCATTCTCTTCTCTCTCAAACTCTAGGGCAAAACCCTAAGGAAAAATCAAAGTAGAAGACTCCATTCAAGATTCTTTCAATCTTTTTCAAGATTCTATTCAAGGTAAGTCTTTCTCCAAGAATTCCATTCCTTTCAACTCAAATTCCTCCATACAATTATGAATCACTAATGAAAATCATAATTCTTGGCCATAGAGATTTCAAGAAACTAATTCAAGAATTTCAACAAAGATTTTCTTGATCGTTTACCTTCAAGCTAGGGTTTCAAGGCTTCTAATCAAGTTCTTCCAGGTATGTAAGGCTATCATAGTGTTGGACTAGTTTGTCCTCACGCCCTACATCTTCTTTCAAATCAGTAAAAGAGAAATCTATGATTCTATACCTAGATTTGAGTATTCTTGAAATAAGTTGATTTGAGTTCTTGAGTTCATGGTTCTTTTAAAAATTCTACTCCTAATTATTGAGTTTCTATATTTTTATTGAGATTCTTGAGTTGATTTGTTCATGTCCATAATTCAGCATGGACCCTATTTTGAGTTATAAATCTTAAGAAGTTTTTCAAAGCCAACACTTGAGTTTTAAACTGAGTTTTTGAGAAAGTAAAGATGAGTTTGGAGAAAAGAGTTTTTAAAACATGATTAGTATGATAATCGAGTATGCCATCAATGTATGAGCAGTATGATATCTAGATATACCATCAATGTTTAAGCAGTATAGTATAGTTATGCCACCAATGGTTAAGCAATATGGTATCTAGATATACCATCAATGTTTATGCAGTATGACTTCCCGAGTCATCAATGATCATATTAAAATATGATTTTGATATGTTTTTTGAAGAAAAAGTTTTCAAGTATGAATTGAGTAAGAGTATAAGGGGACTATGTATTCCCAGAGGTATCAATTTTTACATTGATAAAAGAGAAACTGAGATTTCCAAAAGAGTTTTGAGCAGTTTGAGTACCATCTCTTTTAAGAGAAAGATTTTTGAGTAATAATCTCAAAACACAGAAAGAGTTATGTTTTTAAACATATGAGCTAGTATATTTTGGGAGTAGTATTGAGCACCGATATGGTAGAGAGTTCATACAACTCACAGCCCCCATAAACCATGTAGCCAACGTGGGTAGAAAGGGTCATACTTTTTAGATGATTCCTTCATGCCTTTTTGCATAGACTAGTGGATCCACTTAGTGAGTAGGTTCTATACCCTGGCAAAGCATAGGACGGCCCTGGCAGCGTGCAACAAGACGCTGTATCATCACATAGCTCATAGTGATGGTTGTCGGTTAAAGAAACTCCCACATAGATATTTTGTATTCTTATATACACAGAGTTTACTTTGTATTTTCATATACAAGCATATTTTATTTTGTATCCTTGCATACAAACTGAGTTATTATTGCAGTTTTCAATACATTGAGTTGTTTTCTACTATTTTAAAAAGCTTTCCATATATTGCATCTGTATTGTTGCTTTATATTGAGTTGAGTATCCAGAGTTGAGTTCCCAGAGTTGAGTATCTTATTATTGAGTCGAGCCTTATTTCACTAAGTTGAATATCTTATCTTTGAGTTGGGTATCATATTTTGAGTTGAGTTTAGTTGAGAAGAGGTAAGTATGTTTCCTTTTTATCAAGTTCAAGCTTATGTTATACTTTAGAATTTCCCTTACATGCTCGTACATTCCACGTACGGAGCCATTTGACCTGTATCATTTTATGATGCAGATACATGGATTTAGGATCATCAGCAGGCGCTTCGTTGATACCACATGCAGTTCGAGTTAGCTATGGTGAGCCTCATTTATTCCGGAGGGTTCCACTTGTACTTTTAGTTATATCAGTTGTTAGGATGTCGTGGGTCTTGTCCCAACTTCCATCTTTGTTAGTTAGAGGCTTCATAGATAGACAAAAGAGTTTGAGAAGTCCGTTTCATTTATTTTGTTAAATGTTTTAAAGACTTAAGTTGCCTATGTTAATGTGAGTTGAATATTATTTTTATTTAGTTTTTAAGCTTTTGCATGCTTAAGTTAGTCTTCCGCTTGTAGTCAGCCAGGATGAGGGTTCGCTTGGAGACCATTAATGGTTCTTGAGTGCCGGCCACGTCCAGGGTGTAGACTCAGGTTGTGACATTAGTAAGGTATATTTAGGTTTATATCTATGTTAAAAAATTATCGATACTACACCTACTAGAATATGATACTTATAAACAAATCATAACTACAATAATTTAAAAAAGAGAACAATCAATTAATAGTAAATTATATTTTTGAAATTTATCCAATTAAATTAGTTTAAATAAGTCATGTGATCATATAAGGGTCCACATAAATTGGGGGTGATGATAAGAGATGTACGAGAAAGAGTTGTGGTTATACAGTCAACATCTGTAGAACAATGTTTGAGAAAACATAAGTGTGGTGTGAAGATTTCACTTGTTTGAAAAAGCATAAGCAAATGATCATGTAAGAGTCTACATAAATTGGGAGTGGTAATAAACAATGTATGGAAAGAGTTGTGGTTGAATAAGTGAAATCCTCACAACATACTTATGCTTTCTCAAACATTGTTCTAAGGATGTTTGATTGTATAACCACAACTCTTCCTCGTGCATCTTTGATCACCACCCCTAATTTATGTGGACCCTTACATGATCACATGACTTGTTTAAACTAATTTAATTGGATAAATTTTAAAAATATAATTTATTATTAATTAATTATTCTCTTTTTTTAAATTCTACTAGTATGGTCTATGTATAAGTACACTACATAAAAAATGATCTTTAGCAGCAATTAATAACGACAATAGATCAATTGCCGCTAAATATGTGTTTTTAATGGCAATTATCACTCTTTTATATGTCCGTAAAGTCTTTAGTGACATTGGATCTAATGACACTTAACTAATGTCGGTAAAGACTTCAGCACTCTTTATTTATGTTTCTATTATTACCGCTAAAAGTTATTTTTGTTGTAATGCTATCATATTCTAGTAGATGCAGTATCGATAATTCTTTAACATAAATTTAAACCTGAATATACCTAACCAATGTCAGATTGTAAATCTCATTGGTCAGACATACACCGCATACATAGAGATTTATCGATAGTGTAAGGGTCTATATATTTTTACAATCAGTAAATATTTAGATATACAAATTTTACAATGGTAACAAAAGTTCAAATTGCTACTTTTTCAATGGTAATATTTGATTAATTTTTTCTATAAAAGGAAGACAATCCCTCATAAACAACTCAAACACTTTCATTTTTACAATTCTCAAGAATCTCAAACATCCAATGCAAAAAAGTCTTACAATTGTCATTGTGGTAATCCAGCTATGTTGAGGACGTCACACACCAATACAAATATCGATAAAATTCTTTAATTGTGCAGTTGGCATATGCTCTTTTTTAGGTGGCTTAAAAATGAATCATCAATGAGTAGCCCATCAGATTTTTAAGGCGTTGCCAAATTTGAAATATTAAAAAAGTTATAAAAATCCGAAGAAAATAGGGGTCTGCTAATGACTTTCTTAAAAGAAGCCGAAGAGCAGAGGAATCACTTGAAAGAGTTGCTAAAAGATGTTGAAATAGATAGAGATCAACTAAAACAAAAGTTGATTTTGGTAGAAGAAAAAGAAAAACGAACAAAAACTATATTGTGTGGTTTATTTTTGGTGTTTGAAAATGTATAGCAGGAATGTAGTGCTGAATAAATAAAAGTATTTCTCTCTTATTATTACACTCTTATATATTTTATTTTTATCGATAATGTTATAAATCAACAATGATAGCAATCTATAGTATTAAACATACAACTTTATTGTCGATAATTGACAACTAAATAATTTCTCTATAATGATAAGAAACTGAAGTTAAGCAAAAGTCACATACTATTAAAACAAAGATTCATAAGAAATCTAAAAAACCTTCATAGTAAAACATGTTAAATTGTTTCTCAAAATTACCATTAACCATATACAAAAACATCTATAATCTTTCAGTTGTACATTTCGCCTCAAAACAACAAAACGATAAACCACTCCAACCATTGTCTTAAAATGCCAATACTTCAAATATCATTGTCTTTAAATCTCAATACTTCAAAAATCATTGTCTTAAAATGCCAATACTTAAAAGCTCATTGTCTTAAAATGTCAATACTTCAAAAACCACTTCAATATTGTTTTTCTCGTCACCATTAATCTCACCATTGAGATCCATAACGATACTCATCACATCCACTGAACTTTCAGCATTGTCATCTTCTTCTTTCTTTTCTTCATCATCTATTGCCTTCTCATTTTATTTTTCTTCTTCTTTCTTCTCTTCTACCACTTCATCAATTGCATCACATGCCGCTTCATCAACAATATCAACTGCCACTTCATCAACTAAATCACCTGCCACTTCATCAACAACATCAGCTGCCACTTTATCAACTAGATCACCTACCACTTCACCAATTGTCATTTAATCAACAACATCACCTGCCACTTCATCAATTGCCATTTCATCAACAACAACAACTGCCACTTTATCAACTAAATCAACTGCCACTGCATCAACTACATTATCTTCCATTTCGTCAACTGCATCAATTGCCACTTTATCAATTATATCATCTACCACTTCATCAACTACTACTTCGTCAACTATATTTGTAAGGTACTCATCAATTGCTGCAAATTCTTCATCAACTGTTGTAATGTTCACATGTATTGTATTACTTTAACGAAATATAACAAATTATATGAATAAATTATTTAACACTAACAATAAATATATATATATATATATATTACCTTGCTCTTGTTGCCTTTTTATTCTTTCCAATTTTTCATTCCGTACATGAGCAACAACTTCCATTCTTGATTGCTCAAGGGTTACAACACGCTCACGTAGATTTCTCAGATTCTCATCACTAGAAGTACTTGGTACATTTTGTTGTCCACTAGAAACAAAATTATCACAAGGTTGGTAGATTGTGATCACCCAAATATTCGTCCTCCGTGTATTCTACTCCTGAAGTGAGGACATTTACACCTTTCAATTGGGCCTTCAAGGCATCGATGATCGTGTCCTTCCCTTCATCCGTATATGGATTAAATGTTGCCATGTAATTCTGTTCCATCTCAGGGACAATAGGGGTAAGGTATAGGTGCACAATCTAAAACAGAAAAATATAAATATTATATAATGTTCGCTAATTTAAAAATATTATTAGATAATAACAAATAAATGTATACCTTCATACTTCTTCCTTTGTACTTAAATGGATCACCTTCAACTATATTATCGCTCTTTGATGTGTGCCATCTTAGTAAATGAGAAATGGGCAGTGGAGTATCCAAGGAATTTCCGGCATACTTTTCAAGATGTGGAAAAACCTCATATATCCAAACCTGAAATCCATAGAACAAAAATAAATAAATAGAGTCTATGAAGTACTACACAAATAAATAAGACTATACTATAAATTGACTAAATGGTTGATAATAAGTACCAGATATGCCCAGGAAGCCATACAAAGCATAAGATGTATTCTTCTTTTCATTATATATTTTTCTGCTTCTTCAAATTAATTCGATTCTCCAGATAGGTCAATATTAAATCAGTTTCCCCCATAGATAACTTTTTGAAGAAATTTGAGTTATCTATCATCTTGATGTGGTTTGAATCCACAATCTTTGACCGATCATGGACAAGCAACATCACGTGGACGAATCAAAGTAAAGATTACTTCAACTTCTGCTCCTTATTTTATTTGTTACCCTTGATTAAACTAATCAACTTTGTACCAGTGATGTTCTTGTTCCTTGCCACTTTGAAATGAAAATTCTCACATTTTCTAAGGACTTTGTTCATTTTTGATTCATGGGGTATGCTGAGTAATTCAGCTCCGTAATAAATGCAAATTCTTTAAAGTCAAAACATGTAGGCTTATCATTCATACAATATCAAATTTCTTGCAATTTTTTTGTCATTTTTCACAGGTCACAACGACATATAATGGATCATCTGTCCATTGAAATTAAAATAATCCAAAATATGCTTCTAGTGTCCAAAACAAGTACCCTTAAATTCATTATAAAGTTATTATTCAACCAAAATGCTTCTAAAGTCATAATAAAATATCATTCTTGATCATACAGAGATCTTTGTTGGAAACAATCCTACCTCAACTAACCACGTCAGTAGGCCATACAACTTACCAGAGATATCTCATGCAAAAATTGGCAAGGATAGGGAATCATCCTCATCTCAACTAGTATCTCTACTACTCTCCTTGCTATCACTTTTCCTTCACTAGACTCAATATTATCACTAGCATCAACACTATTATTTTGATAGTTGTCAATATCTACCATTAATTTTATTTCTGAATCTGACTCGGGTTCTTCGACTACAATTTTTTCTTTTAAGAAGTTTTCAAAACTTTTACAGCCTTTCATTTCTTAATTCTAGAAGCAACAGGAGCAGATGGTTTAGTGCTTCCACCTATAGTCTTAACCATACTTTATTATCTACAAGCAAAAACATATTTATCGATCACTAGTTTAATAACATAAACAGAGTAATGCTCAAATGAAACATGTAAAATACATAGCACTTTCAACAAAAATCAACAATGTAATAAATAGAAACACCATTAAAGTCGATCAAAGTTCAGTAAAAATTTCAAAATCAATAGGTGAGATAAACATAAATATTTCAAAAAATTCTAAGCAATCAAATAGGGCTAAAAATTTATATCCAAAGAAAAATTTCACTAGAGACAACAAATATCCACTAAATACGACGAAAACTTCATCCCAAACAAGAACATGAAGAAAAAGAGTCCAGAAAAAGGGACCATTAAATCATTACACTCCCATAACAAAATAATCAACCAAATACAACTAAAAATTACCGAAAAACACCATTAGAGAAGTTTCAACTTAACAAAGATGAGAGATTTGAACTTGGGGAAGAAGATTGAAAAAAAAACAAATGAAGATTTGAGAGGGGTTTAGAGCGACTTTTTGAGTACTGTATGATTCCAAGAAAGGACGATGAAAAGGTTGTAATAGTTAATGGAAGGGAAGTGTATGGGAGATGATTAGCGTATGATTTCTCTGGTTTCATCTTTCAAGAATAGAAGATGTTCTTGGAAGATGAAAAACTACTTGAAAAAAAACGTCAGAAGTTTTTTCACAAAACTACCTCGATTTTCTTCAAATAATAATAATTTTTAAATGTACTGGAATTATAATATACTTTTGTAAACTTATATAGTTTCCCCAAGTTTAAAAAATAATAAACAAGCCCATGACCCCACATTCACAAATATACCCCAAGTTTTAAAAATGTCAAAGAAACAAATGATCCCACACTTTTTCCTTTTTAAAAATCCTAAGCCTAGAAAATAAATGGAAAACAAATTAAGCCTCTATTGACTAAAATAAGTTTTGAAAGTGGGTACAATACTAAATTTTGTGTAGTGTCTTTGTCTGATGGAAAAAATCTATAAGGTGAAAGTGGATCTACAAAATCAAGTACAAATATATAGGATAAGTGGAAAGGTTCAAAGTAAGACTTGTAGCTGAAGGATATAGTCAACAAGAAGAAACAAATTATTAAGAAACTTTCATCCAACAGTGAAAATGAAAATAATGAGATGAACTCTTACTATTCATGCTACTCAGAAACAATGGCGCAACCATCAAATGGTTCAATGCTATTTTACAAGAATTTTTACATTATATATATATTCGAGTTAGGAGGATAAAAATCTAACATATAGATTCATTAAATTTGTGTATTGGATTAAGAAAGAACCCAGACAATGAAATGCTAAGCTTTTAAAAGCAAATCAAAGGCATGTCCATCTTAATAAGTTTGGGGGCCTAAAAACAAACTTTATAGAGATACCTTATTTTTTTAGTCGAGATTTATAAATTGAATAATTATAGAAAAATTTACACAAATCTCATAGTATTAAGAGGTAATTACATCCTATCCTTGCTCTTTTCTAAATTATAAAAATCCCTTAAATTTAGTGGAATCCGGATACATCTCAAAACGTCCCAATACCACTACTAAAAAATTGTGAAAAGACGAAAAAACGACGGTTTGCGTCACTTTTTTGGCCAAAGTTGACGAAAAAGCGACGCAGTCCAGTTTGTTGCTTTTTTACTCAACGTTTTCCAAAAAGTGATGGACGGCGTTGCAAAAAAGTGATGGACATTGTCCTTTTTTTTAAAAATAAATAAATTATTTTCATGAATAATGAGAGGTCGTTTGTCACTTTTTTTATTTTTGTTTTTCTTTTAAATTTCAAAGATAGATAAAGAGACGCACTCCATCACTTTTATAGATTTTTTTAAAATGACGAAAAGTGATGTAGTTTGTTGCTTTTTAAGATTTAAAAAAAAAATAAATGCCAAAAAGCGATAGACAAAACCACCATGTTCGTCGCTTTTTTAAATTTTTTTGATAGCAGTTTCTGCAGGGCATCTGCAAATTCAATTCATTTCAATTCTTCTCATTCATATATATCATATAATAAGTATACTGCACCAAAAATATGTAATAACAAACTTAATTAAACCTTCATAAATACTTGAATCACAATTTAATGACTTATAAAGTCTTTCAAAATTTGTTTCAAAAGTCTAAAATGTTCATAAATTGGGGATGCAAGCTAAGGGGTAGAATCTATGTATTCATCCTCATCAGTACTGTCATCGATGTCCTCGGTATGAGATGATGTAGTAGGTCGTCGAGGAGGTTGAACACTTGTTCTTTGATTCGTTGAACGGTCTCATTCATGCTTTGTTGCTCAACAATTCTTTTTCGCCCAGACTCTGCAAATGCTTCAGTAAGTTTTACTATTTGATCGGACACAACAACTATCTCAACACGGTCAAGTGCCTCGACTTAATGCGATGATTCAATAACTTCTAAACCTGACTCGAGTCGTTGTACATCGTTTTGAGAACCTCGACAATAGACTCTGCCCTTGTGTGTCCTCCTACCACTCTTTTTGTCCAAATTTGAGTGGACATTTCAGGCATGATCTGGACTTGTCTATATTCTCATGCACATACTGCTGATACTGTCCCTGCATATTAAGTAAAAATTAGCATCAATATATATAATAATAATAATAATAATAATAATAATAATAATAATAATAATAATAATAATAATAATAATAATAATAATAATAATAATAATAATAAAGTAGAAACATAGACAGTGATGTGGCACCTCTCAATGACCTCCATTCCTATTTATCTTTTTTGTGGTTTTTTTTTGGCCATTTTCCCTTCATTTATATTTATTTATTTTATTTTTCATAATTTTAAAAAGTTTTTGTTCAATTCATCAAATTTTCACCTTCCACAATTCATCAAATTTTCACCTTCCACAATATATATAAATGTATTCTTTCACCTTTAACCTTTATAATTCTTATTAATTTTATTAATTTGGAGTAATAATGGGTTAAAAGATGAGAGATCAAAGACAAAAAAATAACCTATATATATCCTTCACTACCAAACTATGCATACAATTTTAGTTTTAGCTATGCTTAGGAAATTCTCCAACATAGGTATAATGACCAGATCGGTCATTTTTGGAAAGTTCATGAATTCACTGTTTTCCCCTCTTGATATCGACCCCGAGTCTTTTTGATTGAGTTTCAAAATTGGTTTCAAACTTTTAGTAAAGAGTTGAGAATTTTTTAAGTTTTGAGTTTAAACGACTTATATTGTTAATAAAGTGGCTTTCAGTGCCTTTTGGAGTTTCAAGTGTCAGAATAGAATTTCGCCGATCTCATCTATCTCGCAATGTGAAATCTGATATGTGAGAGTTGTCGGTTTTTGATTCATAGTCTTTTTGAGGAATTGAGGTCTCAAGTTGTAAAATTGTGGAAATTTAGCCTTTGGGTTGACTTTGGTCAATATTTGGGGTTTGGATGCTCGGATGATTTTAGGCCTAAGTGAGGTCTTAGTTGATTTTTTCAGAGGTCTCGAGCTTGTTTTAGCCTTTTTAGATGTTGAGTTAATTTCTTGTAGTTTCACAAATGTTAGGTCAAGGAGACCTCATATTCGTGTTTTGACGGTTTCATTTAGTCCAGAACGTTGAGTATAATTGATTTGCATATGTGGATTGTATTTACAGGGTTCCGAACAAATCTCGAGGGTCCTTTTGATGTTTTGAGACGTAGCTATGTTTTCTAGTGCTGCATGCCTTGCTTTTGCGAAGGTACTGTCACTTAAGTGAAGGGTCTGTCGCTTAAGCCGAGCTTTTAGCGGGGTTTGCTTTTGCGACATCTAGGAGGGTCTTTGCCTGCCATTTTCAGGGTTAAGCCCCATTTTCCATTTTTGAGAATTGGGAACCCTTGGTGGAGATTTTGGAAATGTTTTCTTGTGATAAATCATTTGGGTAAGCTTTCATGACCCTAAACCTTCATTTTCTTTTGCTTATTTATGAATTGTAACATCAAAATTTGGGATTTTTATTTGTAAATGACAAGTTTTTTCAAGAACTCAAGTTCTTAACAAAAATGGAGATTATGAACTGATTTTGAGTCTTTTTTGAAATATTTTGCCCTAATTAGTTCCTAAATCCTTGAGTAATGTTTTCAATTATTAAATTTCAGATTCAAACCTTATTCTCAGAATTGGGTTTTAAGTTGATTGACCCTTGTTTCTAAGTACTTGATATGGGTATTGTTGTTTTTGGAAAGTGATAGTGAATATTTGCTTGTATATAGATTGTGTGGCTTTGAAAGTAATTCAGAAGGGGAAGACTCAACTCTCAGTGTGATTATTGATTGATTTAAGGCAAGTGATCTCCTAAACCTTGTATTCTATTAGAATTCATGTATTCTCTTCATTGTTTGTGTGTTGGGAGTAATGAGAATGAGGTGAAGGGTTAATTATCCACTTGATATATCTTAATGAATAAGAAGGGGTTGAAATTGATAAAGCTTTGTGAGAAACATGATGATGTGAATTGCCTTGTTGTGACCCTTATGGATTGATTGATGAAATGCTTGATAACATGAATGTGGACTTGAATTGCATGAATTCTTGTCTCTTCCATGTGGTGTGATATTTCTTGTGTGAATTGATTATTGAAAATCGGATGACACAAGTGGTTATGATGTCGAGGTCATTGTTGGTGAGTGATATAAAGCTGATGGAAAATAGTTCCGGCTATTGATATAAAGCCAATGGAAAATAATTCTGGCTCGTGATATAAAATTGATGGAAAATAGTTCCTGCTAGTGATTTGATATAAATTCGAAGGTAAATGGTTCTGGCTAGTGATATTGTGCCGATGGAAATTGTTTTCGGCGAGAGATTGACGATTGTAACTTGGTGCATTTTGATGCTTATGTGTGATTTACTTGTTAATTGTGATTGATCTACTTGAAATTGAGATTGACTTACTTGACTCGTTTGGTTGTTGATTGGTGACTATTGAACCATGAATATTGGGCCTTGTGAGCCGTGTTTTTAGAACTGTTATGTTGGGATAATGTCTGTGCTGGTTGTAGTTTAAGGAGGTTCAGTTGGAGTGTAAGGGGTACACGATTTCTAGCTAGGTGCCTTGTTTATTAAGTTGCTTGTTGGGTACAGTGTTGTTGGTACTCACCCATTGCTTCTACATTTGTGTGAGTTTTGAGCCCAGACCCGTGTGATCTCTTTCTCCTTTTTCTAATTTTGAGGCTTGTCAATGATTTGGAGAGGTAGTTGCTTGTCACTTCGGCAAGCTCTCCTTTTCCTTTTTGTTATACATTGTTCTATTTCAGAAACAAAGACTCAGACTTGTAATTATTTCTTAATTTCGTACTTTATGTATTTAGTGGCTTGTCACGTGACAACCACATTTTGAAGGTTTTAATAGAAAGAATAAGTTTTTCTGCTTTATCTTGTTCTTGCTTTATATTTTTGAATTTCTTTCATATTCATTGGGTTGAGGTTTGACTTATCTTGATGGGAATAAACAAGTGTCATCACGTTCGTTTTTGGGTCATGAAAAGTGGTATTAGAGCCCCAGATTCATAGGTCTCACGTAGTGTCTTGGGGATCGGTAAGGAGAAGTCTATACTTATCCTTGAGAGGTTATGAAGACTGTTAGGAAATATCCTTTTATTCATAATTTCTTATCGGGCGTGGTTACCTTCGCTAGTGCTGAGTTGTCGTGTGTTGTTTTAGTATATGCCGAGGACCAGAGCTTCTACTTCCAGTGGTAGAGGGGAGGCAATCCTCAATCTTGTTGTTGAGACCCCAACTAGGGGTAGAGGTAGGTCCCGAGCTAGAGGTCGTGCTCATGGAGTAGCACGGGTTAGAGGTCATGCCCGTGGAGCAGCACCAGCTAGAGGCAGAGCCTGAGAGGATTCTCCCAAGCCACATGTTGAGGTTACGGAGGACCAGGTTCCTCTTGAGTTTGGAGCTCCTTTGTTTCAAGAGACTTTATTAAGGATGCTATGTGTGTTAGAGAACCACTCTCAGGGTAGTGTGACAGGTATGCCAAAGGGTGCTCAAACAAGGGTAGGGGCACTGACCACAGATCAATAGCAGACTCTAGGTATTTATGATCAGGTGGGCTAGCCACTAGTGGTTCTTTCACCGACTATTGGTGCACAAATTGCTCCCGAGGTTATTCTTATAGCGGCTGATCAACAATGTTATGAGAGGTTTCAGAACATTAAACCACCCTAGTTTCAGGGTAGTAAGAGTAAGGATGGTCATGAGTTCTTGACTTTGTACCATGAGATGCTTGAGGCATTGGGTATGGGGGATGCTCATGGTGTTCGCTTTATTGTACTTAATCTTCGTGGACGCTCCAGAGAGTGGTGGAGGACTTTTATGAGGTCTAGACTAGTTGGATCTCCCCCGATGGAATGGGATGTGTTCTCTAGTGCTTTCCAGGACCGCTTCATTCCTTGGAGCATGAGAGAGGAGAGTCAAATGAGGTTTGAGAGCTTGACTCAGGGCAGCTTTTCTGTGACCAAGTATGAGGCCCGTTTATATGAGCTTTCTAGGCATGATATGACTATTTTTCCGAATGAGACATAGATAGTTCGTAGGTTTGTGAGAGGGTTGACCTTCTCCGTCAGATCGTTTGTGTTTAGAGCATCCAGAGAGGGGGCTTTTTTACGGTCCATTGTAAGCACCACAAATAAGGCAGAGTTGATGGTTTTAGAGGAGTTTGGAGAGCCCATAAGGTCCCGTTATTTCGATTAGTTTTCTGGTTCCTTATCTGGAGGTAGAGGTTCACATAGAGCTAGTAGTTCCTTCTAGAACCATAGGCCGCTTCATGCTTCTATGCTAGCAACTGAGAGTGGGCTGTCAACCCGAGGATCGTATGGTTCTAGCCGAGGTGGAAATGGTAGTTTGTTTGGTTCGTAACAACAGTTATTTGTGGTGAGATCTTGTTATACTTGTGGGGATCTAGGTCATCCGATGTGACAATGTCTTCTACAGACTCATTTAGGACCTCACCATTCTTATTTAGAGATTCAACACCTCCAGCTAGGGGTCGAGGCAGAGGTCAGATCGGTAGAGGTGGCATGACTACTGATAAGGGTACTCCAGCTCCTTAGGGTGGAGATAGAGGTTCTACTAAGACTGTAGGAATCCATGAGGGACAGTGTTATGCTTTCCCAGTGAGGCTTGAGGTCGAGACTTCTATTGCTGCGATCACATGTATCATCTTAGTTTTCCATCGACATGTATTTGTATTGTTTAATATAGGTCTACTTTCTCGTATGTGTCTATTTATTTTGATATGATGTCTGATTGTATGCCTGTACCTATTCATGTTTCTGCAATAGTGGGTGAGTCCTTAGTGGTGGATTGAGTGTATCGATTTTGTCTTGTTTATTTGGTCGGCTGTGATACTTGGGTAGACTTGATTATTTTAGGGATGGTAGACACTGATATTATCTTGGGTATGGATTAGCTTTCTATGCATCATGCTATTCTTGATTTTTATGCTAAGACTGTGGCCTTAGCTATGGTAGGTGTCTCGAGAGTTTAGTTGATAGGTTCTAGTGGTTCTTACCCTAGCAAAGTTCTTTCCTTCATTCAAGCTCAGAAATTGGTTGTGAGAGGGTGTTCTTCCTACTTGTCTTTCATTCGGAATACTAGTGTTAAGTCACCTCATATGGATTCTATTCCCGTGGTTTGAGAGTTTAGAAATGTGTTCCCTACGGACCTTTCATGTGTTTCTCTGAATAAGGATATTGATTTTTCCATTGACTTAGAGTCGGGCACCAAACCCATCTCTATTCCTCCTTATCGTATAGCTCCAACCGAGTTGAAGGAATTGAAGGATTAGTTACAGGATTTGTTGTATAAGGTGTTAATTCACCCTAGTGTTTCTCTATGGGGTGCACCTATGTTGTTTATAAGGAAGAAGGATGAATCCACGAGGTTGTGCATTGATTATCGACATTTGAACAAAGTGACCGTGAAGAACAAGTATCTTGTTCCTCATACTAAATGACTTTTTTGATAAGCTTCAGGGTGCATCTCTATTTTCTAAGATTGATTTGAGGTTTGTTTATCAACAACAAATTAGGGCATCAGATATCCCTAAGACAACATTTAGGACCCGTTATAGGCACTATGAATTTATTCTGATATCTTTGTGATTGACTAACAACCATACACCATTCATGGAGTTGATGAACGAGGTGTTCCGACGTTACCTGGATTCCTTGGTGATATTATTCATTGATGACATCTTGGTGTACTCCAAGACCTAGAAGATCACGATCGACATTTGAGGATTATACTCTAGAAATTGAGGGAAGAGAAGCTTTATTCCAAGTTCTCATAGTGCAAATTTTGTCTTGAGTCTATTCCATATTTTGGACACGTGGCGTCTAAGGAGGGTATTCAGGTTAATCCAGCCAAGATCGAGGTAGTGAAGCGTTGAAGCAGAGCTATTTCAGTTACTGAGGTCCAGAGTTTTGTGGGACTCGTGGGCTATTACAGACGGTTTGTTCAAAGCTTCTCTACTATTGCATCTCATTTGACCAAATTGACTTGGTAGAGTGTGAGTTTCTAGTGGTCTGATGAGTGTGAGGAGAACTTTAAAAATCTCAAGACCTTGTTGACTTCGACTCCAGTTTTGACTTTACCCGAAGCTGGTGTAGGCTTCTATCTATTGTGATGCTTCTATGGTCTGATTAGGTGGTTTTCTTATGCAGAAAGACATGGTGATTGCCTATGCCTCTACACACTTGAAGAGCCACGAGAGGAACTACCCTACCCATGATTTTGAGTTGGCAGCCGTGGTGTTTGTGCTTAAGCTATGGCAACATTATCTGTATGGGGTTTATTGTGAGGTCTTCACGTATCATTGGAGTCTTTAGTACATATTCAGTTAGAGGGATTTGAACTTGAGGCAGCACAAATGGCTGGATATACTGAAGGAATGTAACATCACCATCTTGTATTATTTAGGGAAGGCTAATATGGTGGATGATGCTTTGATTAGGAATAATTCTAGCATGGGAAGTCTTGCTGCTATTAGTGTGGAGGAGAAACCATTGGCTAGAGATGTTTAGAGGTTAGTCAAAAGTGTCATATGGTTACAAATTTCTAAGGATACAGGTTATTTGATTACTTTCATTGAGGCTTGTTCTTCCTTAATAGAGCATATTCGTGAGTTTCTATTTGATGACGAGAAGTTATGTCTCATTTGAGACAAGGTGATGAAAAGGGAAGACAAAGATGTCCTTGATTTCGAGGGTGTCTTAAGGATTAGGGGTTAGGCTCTGGGTGCCCAAGGTGCAGGGTAAGTTGATTAGTTTGATTCTTGAGGCAGCCCATTGTTCCCAATATTCCATCCATCTGGGTGCGGCGAAGATGTATCATGATCTGAGCCAAAACTAGTTGTGTTGTGGTATGAAGATGGATATTGCAAATTTTGTTTCGAGGTGTTTGACTAGTCAACAAATCAAGTGTGAGAAACAACGTCCTGGAGGTTTATCTAAGAGGATGCCTACTCTTACTTTGAAGTGGGAACAAATCACTATGGACTTTGTTGTAGGACTATGCATCACCGTCGATGATTATGACTCCATTTGGGTGGCTGTTGATACGTTGACCAAGTCCGCCCATTTCATCCCTGTTCGGATGAAGTATTTGATAAAGAAGTTAGCCGAGCTTTATATCAATCAGGCTGTGCGGCTACATAGAGTCCTGATTTCTATTATCTCTGATTGAGGTTCGTTTTTCACTTCCCATTTTTGGATGGCTTTGCAACATGTCTTTGGTACTCGGTTAGATATAAGTACAACCTTCCATCCTTAGACAGATGTTTAATCTGAGCGAATGATTCAAGTGTTGGAGGACGTGCTTCGAGCTTGTGTGATCAATTTTGGTGCTAGATGGAATCGACATTTACCCCCTTAGTAAAGTTTGCCTACAACAATAGGTATCATTCCTATACTCAGATGACCCCTTTTGAGGCATTGTATCACAGACAATATAGATCTCCGATCGGATGGTTTGATTCAGCTGGGATTGATTAATTAGATACCAACTTTCTTAGAGATGCTATGGAGCAGGTTCGTACGATTTAGGGTAGACTGTTGACAGTCCAGAGTCGATAAAAGAGTTATGCGGATTAGAGAGTTTGAGCTCTATGTTCATGAAGGGTGATCATGTTTGGCTTCGAGTGTCACCTATGAAGGGTGTGATAAGGTTCAGAAAGATGGAAATGCTTAACCTTAGATTCATTGGACCCTTTAGGATTTTGAGTCGTGTGGGAGAGGTAGCCTATACGTTTGCCTTTCCACCTATCTTATCAGCTGTACATCCCATTTTTTATGTTTCCATGCTTTGGAAGTACGTCTCAGATGAGTTGCATGTACTTTCCCTTGATTCAATTGAGTTGGGTCTAGAATAATCTTTTGAGAAGGAGCTTATATACATTTTAGATAAGCAGGTCCAGAAACTTAGGACCAAATATATTGCTTCAGTAAAGGTACACTGGAAGCACCGTTCAGTTGGTGAGGCAAATTCAGATATGCACGCTAAATATCCTGAGCTTTTCAAAACTTCAAGTACTTGCTTTTGCTTTATGTTTGAGGACAAACATGGTTTTTAGTGGTGGATAATGTGATGACCTGGTTGGTCATTTTTGGGAAGTTTCATAAATTTACTATTTTACCTCTCCTAATATTGACCCCGGGTCTTTTTTATTGAGTTTTGGAAATTGGTTACAAACTTTGATTTAAAAATTGAGAATTTTATAAGTTTTGAGTTTGAAAGGCTTATATTGTTAAGAAAGTGACTTTCGACCTCTTTTGGAGTTTTGAGTGTTGAAATGGAATATTGTCGATTTCATCAGTCCCACAATGTGAAATTTGATCTATGAGAGTTATCGGTTTCTAATTTGGAGTCTTTTTGAGGAATTGTTGTCCTAAGTTGTAAAACTATGGAAATTTAGCCTTTGGGTTAACTTTGGTCAACATTCGAGGTTCAGATGCTCGTATAAAATTCTGAGAGTTCTATTAGTTTTGAGGGATAATTATAGGCCTAGGTGAGGTCTTGATTGATTTTTGAGAGGTCTCGAGCTTGTTTTAGCCTTTTTAGGTGTTGAGTTAGTTTCTTGTTGGTTTCACAAATGACGGGTCAAAGAAACCTCAGATTTATGTTTTGACAATTCCATTGTGTTTGGAATGCCGTGTATAATTGATTTGCATATGTGGTTTGTGCTTATGGGGTTCTGAACAAATCCTGATGTTCTTTTCGATGTTTTGAGACTTGGTTGTGTTTTCTCGAGCTGCAGACTTCACTTTTCTGAAGTTGCTGTCGCTTATGCGAAAGTCCTGTCACTTAAGCAACTTTCGCTTAAGTCAAGGAGGCTTCGGTTTTGTGAGAGCTGAGCTTTTAGCAGGGTTCGCTTTTACGATTCCTTGGCCGCTTTTTAGACATCTGGGAGGGTTTTTCCCTGCCATTTTCGTGGCTTAAGCTCCATTTTCCATTTTTGAGCTTGGGGAACCCCTGGTGTTGATTTTGGAAATGTTTTGTTGTGCTAAATCATTTGGGTAAGCTTTCATGACCCTAAACTTTAATTTTCTTTTGGTTATTTATGAATTCTAACATCAAAATTTTGGATTTTTATTGGTAAATGACAAGGTTTTTCAAGAACTTAAGTTCTTAACTAAAATGAAGATTATGAATTGATTTTGAGTCCTTTTTCAAAACGATTTTTCCTAATGAGTTCCTAAAGCCTTGAGTAATGTTTTTGAAGTATTAAATTTCGGATTCAAACCTTATTTTCAAAATTGAATTTTGAGTTATTGATCCATTTTTCTGTGTACTTGATGTGAGTATTGTTGTTTCCAGAAAGTGTTAGTGAATACTTGCTTGTATAAAGATTGTGTGGCTTTGGAAGTGATTCGGAAGGGGAAGACTCAACTCTTGGAATGATTATTGATTGATTTAAAGCAACTGATCTCCTAAACTTTGTATTCTAGTAGAATTCATGTATTCTCTTAGTTGTTTGTGTGTTGAGAGTAATGGAAATGAGGTGAAGAGTTAATTGTCCACTTGATAAATCTTAATGTATAAGAAGGGATTGAAATTGAAAAGGCAATGTGATAAACATGATGATGTTGATTGCCTTATTGTTACCCTTATAGATTGATTGATAAAATGCTTGATATCATGAATGTGGACTTGAATTGTATGAATTGTTGTCTCTTCCGTGTGGTGTGATATTGCTTGTGTGCATTGATTATTGAACACCGTGATGAGACAAGTTGTTATGATGCTGAAATCATTACCGCTGAGTGATATAAAGCCGATGGGAAATGGTTCTGGATAGTGCTATAAAGCTGATGAGAAATGGTTCTAGCTAGTGATTCAATATAAAGCCGATGATAAATGGTTTTGACTAGTGATATTGTGTCGATGAGAAATGGTTTTGACAAAAGATTGATGATTGTGATTTGGTGCATTTTGATGCTTATGTGTGACTTACTTGTTAATTATGATTGATGCACTTGTTTCGTGTGATTGATCTACTTGACATTGAGATTGACTTACTTGACTTGTTTGGTTGTTGATTTGTGAATATTGAACCGTGAATATTGGGCTTTGTGAGCCATGTATTGTAGAACTTTTAGGTTTGGCTTATTTCTATGTAGGTTGTAGTTTGAAGAGGTTCGATTAAAGTGTAAGGGGTACTCGATTTCTAGCTAGGTAGCTTGTTTATTAGGTTGCTTGCTGGATATCGTGTTGTTAGTAGTACTCATCCCTTGCTTCTACACTTGTGTAGGTTCCGAGCCTGGACCCATGTGATCTCTTTCTCCTTCTACTAATTTCGAGTCTTGTCAAGGATTTGGAGAGGTAGCTGCTTGTCATTTCGACGGGCCCTCTTTTTCCTTTTCTTATACTTTGATCTATTGGAGAAACGAAGACTGAGACTTGTACTTATTTCTTAATTCCGTACTTTATGTATTAATAGAAAGAAAACGTTTTTCCGCTTTATCTTGTTCTTGCTTTATATTTCCACATTTCTTTTGTTTTTGTTGGGTTGAGGTTGACTTGTCTTGGTGGAAATAGACAAGTGTCATGACGCCTGTTATTTGGTCATGATAATAAGTTTCAAAGTATTTTAATAAGTTGTTTCTTTGAATATTAGCAATATATCTAATGAGATCATATATTGATGAATATTTATTTTTATTATACTTACTTTTATGTGTTCTATTCTCAGTATTTGAATTTATTTATTTATTGGCTAAGATTTCTTATCTTATAGGTTGGATTTTTTAAAATATTTTTGCATTTTATTATTATTTCTTGCTTATCATTTGCTAAATTTTAATAATTCATTCTATGTCATTTATATCGAGAATCTTGGTACATACGATAAATTTCTTCTACGTGATTTATGCACTTGATCTTTGAATGCAGAGATACAAATTATGTTCCTATTTTATTTCGATTTCTTTTATAATGTATAGTTTTCTTCGATTAAATTTGTCCAAGAATATGATTAGTGACTGATATAGTGTTGCTTTGAAAATTATTTTGAAGTTTATGACTCAAAAGTATAGGCAAAAGTTAAATTTTTAATAAGAAATTAAAAAGAAAATAAAAAGTTTACCTTTACAAATAAATCATTTATATGGGTTCATAAAATTAATAACATACATCATACATAATATATGTTAGTGCATTTGAAATAATTGTTATGAGTAGTGTAAGAGTCAAACTATTCACTAAGTAACTGTATTCTTTTGATTTTTCTTAATAAATATATTATTCAAGTAAATTAGTAACTTTTTCCATATTAATGGTAGTTAATTAGAAGTTGAATACTCCATCTTTTTTTTTAATCATGGACTTATAAATGTAGATAATACCTTTTTGTTTGAAGAAAAAAAAAGAGAAGAAGAAAGTGCATCATCCATAAAAGAGTAAGTGCTCTATTTTATATTTACTAGGTAAATTCACGTGCTTTGCACGAGATTGAACTATTTGATTAAGATTACATATGACAACTTTATAATATCCATATTTTCGATATATACACTACATTGTCAAAAACATTTTATCTTAAGGCAAAGCGTTCCACCGAAATATTAAAGTGCTATATTTTTTAAATTTTCATTTTTGTTGCACAAAAATTTTGAGTCATAGAGATATTTTAAGTATAAGAAAGAAATATGAGAAAATCTCCATTAAAATAGTTGTCACGCCACGAGCCTACACCCTGGAAGTGGCCGGCACTCGAGAACCATTGCTGGCCCCAAGCAAACCCTTGGTCTGGCTTAACTACTAGCTGAAGACTTACTCAACAAGAAGTAACTTTAAAAGTAAAGCTTTAACTCAAATAACTAACTCAGAATGTATAAAGAAACATTCACTAGCCAAAATGGCAACTCAAGTCTCAAACACCAAAACTGAAAATGAAAAGACTCAAGAACTAATAATGTCTAACTATCTATGAAGCCTCGAATACTATGAGGGATGTCGGGATAAGACCCCCGATCATCCTAACAAACTGAAATGACAAAAATAATGATAAAAGGGATCCTCCGGAAGCAAGGAGGCAAACCAACACTTTGAAGATCAACTTGATCAATGAAGTACTGGATGCTGATCCTGGTTACCTATATCTGCATCATAAAAGATGCAAGCCAAATGACATCAGTACATGAAATGTACGAGCATGTTAGGGGAATTCTAAAACAAGACATAAGCTTGAAATGGAACTGAAGAAAACTTACTGCGTCTCAACTCAGCTCAACTCATATCGATATAAGGCAGTGATAGAAATGCAATATAAAGAAAAGCTTTAAAACATGTAAATAACAACTTAGTGTATTGAAAAACACAACAATAACTTAGTTTTGTATATGAAAATACAAGTAACTCTATGAGAGATTCTCTAACCGACAACCATCACTATGAGCTATGAGATGATACAACGTCTAGCCCACACTGCCATAACTATCATATACTTTGCCGGGGTATAGAACCTACTACTAAGTGGATCCACTAGTCTATGCTAAAAAGTATTAAGGAATCATCTAAAAAGTATGACCCTTTCTACCCATGTTGGCTACATGGTTTATGAAGACTTTGAGTTATCTGAACTCGTCCTCATATAGGTGCTCAATTCTACTCCAAAATGTAACTAGATCATATGTTTAAAAACATAGCTTTTCATGTAGTTTGAGATTATTACTCAAAAATCTATCTCTTAAAAAAGAAGGTACTAAAACTGCTCATGAAAACTCTTTTGGATATCGGTGTTTCATCTCATCTTAAATGTGAAAACATTACTCTTGGAAATACTTAGTTCCCATTTATTATTTTAAAGAAATGAACATAGACTCTACTCTTCCTCAACTCAATGCTTAAGTATCAAAACAAGTTTAAAACAATTGTGAAAGACTTTTTGAAAAGACTCAAAGAACTCTCTAGCCTTGATCTTAGCTCTATTGAATTTGAATTATGGATTCAAGGGTTATGATCTCATGTTATGGATGATCTCAGGATGTTTAGACATACCTTAGAGTGGGGAAATCAACTAGAAAACATAGGTACAATTCGAGGGAACACAAATGGAAAGAAGTGGGAAAGGGCAGAGGACCTAGCGACTCTAGCGTACTGAGTGGAGTGGAGTGGAAAGGGCAGAGGGTCTAGACTCTGAACTACATAACCTGGGTTGGGGCGCACTAAGTGGAGTGGCGCCCCAGAGCCATAACTACAGATCCTGATGTGGGGCACACTGAGTGGCGCGACGCCCCACCCTTTTTCCCAAAAAACTTGACGAATTTCCTTACTCGTTTTTTGACCTTAATTCATCTACAATCGAATGATTTCTTTCCCAATCACTTAGATTCAAATACCCAACATTAGTATACAAGAATCTACTCAAAAACAACCTTAAAACTCATACGATTTCCTCAAGAACTCATCAAAACCTCAACAATCAAGATTATGAAGGAAACTTCAACAAGACTCATCAAGAACTCAAATCTTTTATTTTCTAGAACAAAATTATGCTGAATTTATCATGATTGGCACGTGGGTGAATGAACCCAATGCTATGTGAACTCACATACCTATTAGGGATCGACCCTTGGCGAAATCCGCAACAAAATCCTCAAGAACTTGACGAAGCTTGACCTTTTCTCCTCTTCTCCTCTTCTTGAACTTCTCTCAAAACCCTAGCGTAAATTTGGATTTGTAAAACTGAACCAAATCATTTTAGACCCTAAATATTACCAAATTTTGTTTTAAGTTGATTGGGTAAGGAAAAGACCAAAATACCCCTCTTAAATCCGGGTTAGTTTCCTTAACTGATTGACATATTTTCAAATGATCATACATCCCTCATAAAAGCTCAAAAATTAGCAAACTCGATGGTGTTGGAAATATAATTCAAAGACCTTTCATTTGATATCTTATGGGACACCTAACTCATCATGTACTGAAAGTTATGGTCATTTGAAGTTGACCCAAAATTCACATCTTAAGCTTAACTTGCAAATTTTCAGATTTTGCTATTTCCAATTTAGTTTGTTCTATTTTTAGCTCTTTCAAATACCGAGGTGTTACAATATCTCCCCATGGGAACATTCTTCCTCGAATGAGATTACTCTAAGTAGAACTAAGGGTGGTAACATCTAACACCCACCTCAAGCACTCTACATGAAAATCTAACACATTCAATATATCAATTAACGAGTACTAAGAAGAGAATTAGTACCTTGATCTAGAATTTCATTGGACTCAAAGAGATGTGGGTATCTCTTCTTCATATCTTCCTCAGCCTCCCATGTAGCTTTCTCAACAAACTGATTCCTCCATAGGACCTTGACTGATGCTAGCTCCTTGGTTCTTAACTTGCAAACCTGACGATCTAGTATCTGAACGGGAATCTCCTCATAAGATAATCTATCCCTAATACCAATATATGCAGTAGGTATAATGAGTGAAGGATCTCCCATACATTTCTTCAATATTGAAATGTGAAACACTTGATGAACTGCTGCTAACTCTTGCGGTAGTTCCATCTCGTAAGCTACATTGCCGATCCTCTTGGATATCCTGTATGGACCAATATATCGGGACTAAGCTTCCCCTTATTACCAAATCTCATAACACCCTTCATAGGTGAAACCTTCAAGTACACCCAATCATCTACTTCAAACTCTAAGTCTCTTCTCCTAACATCAATGTAGGATTTCTGGCGACTTTGCGCTATTCTCAACCTTTCTTGAATAACTTTCACTTTCTCCATAGCTTGATGAACTAAGTTTAGTCCTATCAACCCAGCTTCACCAACCTCAAACAATCCAATAGGAGATCTGTATCTTCTCCCATAAAGAGCCTCATAAGGAGCCATCTGGATGCTAGTGTGGTAACTATTGTTATAAGCAAATTCAATAAGAGGTGGGTGATCATCCCAATTACCTTTTAAATCGATCACACAAGCCCTCAACATGTATTCTAAGGTCTGAATGGTGCGCTATGATTGACCATCAGTCTGAGGATGAAAAGCAGTACTCAAATTCACTTTCGAACCCAAACCTTTATGGAAAGACTTCCAGAATTGTGCAATAAATTGTGCATCTCTATATGAAATAATCGACATTGGAACTCCATGAAGTATAACTACCTCTTGAAGATATAATTTGGCATAATCATCTGTTGAATGGGTAGTCTTTACCGACAAAAAGTGGGCTGATTTAGTCATTCTATCTACAATCACCCAAATAGAATCATGTTTCCTGCGAGACTGCGGTAAACCAGTAATAAAGTCCATATTTATCATCTCCAACTTATATTCTGGAATCTCTATATTCTGAGCCACACCACCGGGCTTTTGGTGCTCTACCTTGACTTGTTGGCAAATCGGGCAATTAGCAACGAACTCTGTAATACACTTTTTCCTACTATTCCACCAATAGACTTCTCTCAAGTCGCGATACATCTTTGTGGAGCCCAGATGGATGGAATATCTAGAGCTATGAGCTTCCTCCATGATCCTCTATTGGAGTTCATCCACCCTTGGTAAACACAACCTACCTTGATACCTTGATACCTCAATACACCATCTCCCCCTTGTTCAAAAGCCATTACTTTTTGCCTATGAACATTTTCCTTCAATTCAAGCAAAATAGGATCTTGGTCTTGTTTCTCTTCCACTTCGAAAACTAATGATGATTCAGCCCCATTCATCACCACCACTCTTCCTTCATTGGAATCCATTAATCTAACTCCTAGTCGTGCAAGTCATTGCACATCTTTCGCTAACTCTCTCTTGTCTTCCTCAACGTGGGCAGTACTACCCATAGACAATCTGCTTAAAGCATCAACAACAACATTAGCCTTATTTGGGTGATATAGAATACTCATGTCATAATCCTTGAGTAATTCCAACCACATCCTCTATATGAGATTAAGCTCCTTCTGTCTGAACACATACTGAAGACTCCTGTGATTGGTGAACACATCTACATGAACACTATAAAGATAGTGACATTAGATCTTCAAAGCGAACACTACAACAACCAACTTTAGATCATGGGTTGGGTAATTCTTCTCGTGAACCTTAAGGTGTTTGGAGGCATAAGCTATAACTTTACCATTCTGCATTAATACACAACCCAATCCAACTCCGAACGCATCACAATATACCACAAAATCTTGCGTACCTTCTAGTAAGGTCAATACTGGGCAGTAGTCAACCTAATTTTAAGTTCCTGAAAGCTTTTCTTACAAGCTTCATACCATTGAAACTTTTCTTACCATTCCTTATTCCTCAAATAGATTAGAATGTCATCAATGAATACGATAACAAACATATCTAAATAAGTCTTGAATACTCTGTTCATAAGGCCCATGAACGCTACAGGAGCATTAGTCAAACTAAACGACATGACTAGAAACTCATAATGACCATAGCGGGTCTGAATGTTGTCTTAGGGATATCACTTTCTATTACTCTCAACTTATGATAACCTGATCTGAGGTCTATCTTAGAAAAACAAGTGGCACCCTGAAGTTGATCGAAAAGATCATCAATTCTTGGAAGGGGATACTTATTCTTGATAGTAACCTTGTTCAACTGACGGTAATCTATGCACATTCTAAGAGAACCATCCTTCTTCCTCACATATAAGATCGGAGTGCCCCAATGTGAGACACTTGGTTGAATAAAACCTTTCTCAATGAGATCTTTCAATATCTCTTTTAACTCTTTCAACTCTGCTGGAGCCATTCTATATGGCGAAATAGAGATAGGAAGAGTATCGGGAAGAATATCTATACCAAAGTCTATTTCTCTCTCAGGAGGGACTCTTTGAAGATCATATGGAAAGAATTCTAGAAACTCACTTACTATTGGAACTGACTGAATGTGTGGTGTCTCAACACTAGAGTCATTAAATCAGACTAAGTGATAGACACACCCCTTGGAAACTAACTTTCTCGCTTTAAGGTATGAAATAAATGACCCTTAGGCACTGCTCAACTACTCCTACACTCTATAACTGCCACATTAGGAAACTGGAACTTCACAACTCGAGTTCTACAATCGACTGAGGTGTAACAGGCATGAAGCTAGTCCATACCTAGAATGACATCAAAACCTACCATGTCTAATTTGACTAAGTCAGCAATGGTGGTCTTGTGATTGACGTAAATGGTACAATTATGATAGACTCTCTCAGCTAGAATAGATTCACCAACAAATGTGGAAACACTGAAGTGCTCAAGAAGTTTCTCATGAAGAACATCAAAATTCAGCGCAACATAAGGAGCCACAAAAGATAGACTCGCTCATGGATCTAGCAAAAGTATAAACATCAAAATTAAAGGCTTTGATTATACCAGTGACAACATCTGGCGAATCCTCTTTCTCCTGGCGGCTAGTGATAGTATACAGACAGTTTGCTCCTCCGCCTACCCCTAAAGTAGCTCCTCTAGATGCATCTCTGTCTGGTGGAGTAACTGAAGAAGATTAGGCTCTATTTCCCCTATTACCATATCGTTGCCTGTTCTTAGGGCATTCTTTCATAAAGTGACCATTCTGACCACACTTGAAGCAACCAGTGGAGCCATCATGACACACCCCTGAGTGGTTCCTTCCACACTGAGCACATGTAGGAGTCCCATTACCTCCTTGTGTCACACTACCTTGAGACTGCGCAGGTCTAGCTCTGAAATTTTGCAAATTCTGATTATTAAACTCACCTATGTTCCTTGATGCAGGTGCTTTAGCAGATGATGGAGCAGGTCCCTTCTGCTTATGTTGGAAAGATGACTGGTTGGCATTACTTTTCTACTGTCCGGACTCAGTCCCTCTCTTAGCTTTCTTGTTTCTTAAATCTTCTCTATCCCTCAGGTTATCTTCCTCAACCTGTTGCACATGGATCATAAGTCTTGCTATGTCCATTTCCCCTATTAGCATAGATGCCTTGCCCTCCTTACTTGATAGACGAGACAACCCAACAACAAACAAACTCATCATTCTCCTCATGTCAGCAACCATCTCCGGAGCATAACAGGGAAGTTAGATGAACTTAAAGCTATACTCGTGCACACTCATAGATTCCTTCTTAAGAGTGAGGAATTCTCTTACCTTTGCCTCTCTTAGCTCACAAGGAAAGAAATGCCCCATGAAGGCACTCTCGAACACAACCCATCTCACAATCGGTGCACCCTCAACTCTAACCTTCTTCCATTGGTCAAACCTGATCCTAGAAACACTCTTCAGTTGGTATGCAACTAGTTCCACTCACTCAGCATCAACAACATGCATAACCTCAAACACTCAGCATCAACAACATGCATAACCTCAAACACTAGTTCCACTCACTCAGCATCAACAACATGCATCAACAAATTAGTTCCGCATATTTTTTGAACAATATACCTTTGCCTCTTGGTTATTCATGCTATCTGAAATATCTGATTGGATTTCAGATTTATCCATTAACTTTTAAGTAGTTAGTATCTTTGAAAGAGTTATATAAAAGAGAGGATTTTTATGTAAGAAGAGTGAAGGTGCACTTTAAACGAACTCAAACTGGGCAACCGACGACAAATTGGATGGGGCAGGCGTCCCTGGCGCTATGGGTGGTGCGGGGCGTCAGCCCCTAAACTTCAGAGGAGGGTTTGGTGCGCTCTGGCTGGCGCATCGCGCCAGGCCCCAACCCAGAAAATCCAACGAATTTTCCTTTCTCGTTTTCTCACCCTAACAAACCTAGAATCGAACGGTTTCTTCCCCAATCACTTGGATTCTATTACTTAACATATGTACACTCTAATATACTGGAAACAACACTCAAATTACAAAATTTCATCTCAAGAAATCATCAAAACCCCAACACAACAAGATTGGTGTGTGGGTGAACTAACCCAACACTATGCAATCTTACATACCTCTTAGGGATCAAACCCATGGTGATAACCTGCAACAACTCTTAAGAATTTCGATGAACGCTTCGATCCTTTCTCTTTTCTCCTCTTTTCTCTTCTTCTTTTCTCTTCTTGAACTCTCAATTAAATCCCTAGGCGTAAACTAGGATTATAAAACTGAACCTAGTAAGATTAGACCCCTAAAATAATACTAAAAATGAACTAAACCTGATTGGGTAAGGAAAATACCAAAATACCCCTCAAAATCCGATTTTGAACTTTCCTTATCTAGACAACACAATTTCGAATGGACATATCTCCCTCATACGATATCGAAACTAAGCAAACTCGGTGGCGTTGTAAAGATAATGCAAAGATCTTTCCTAAGGTATCTAATAGAACACCTAACTCATCCTGATCTAGGAGTTATGATCATTTGAAGGCGACCCAAAACTCATACTTAGCTTAACTTGCAAAATATCAGATTTTGCTATTTCCAATTTAGTTCTTTTTCGAACTCAAGGTGCTACATCTAGTGAACTTAACACTTAAGAAATTTTAATTCCTCGGTAAAATCCTACTCACAACGAAGGATGGTTCAAGTCTTAGCTCAAAATTTTTCTGTGTTACATATACCCTCAATTAAATGATTAATTACTTTGAAAAATGTAGAAATTTTCATCCACTTCATAATTAATAGGGGTAAAATGGTAAACTCACTATGTCATTAATTGTTTTCTTAATAGGTGTGTCAATTCAAAAGTGGACAAGTAATTAGGGACAAAGGGAGTATTTATCTTGTCAAAATTAATACAATGACATAACTTGTTTATCGACTTAATTAACAAATCTTTAAAACATGGCTAACATGTCATAGAATTGTCTCACTCACTTACTCACTAATAATTCCATTTTGATTTTGATTGTGAAGTTTTAAATTCAAAATGCAACTTACATGCACGGCATCATGAGTCAATGAAACATCTTGAAGACTCATTGTGCTCTCTCTCTCTCTCTCTCTTTAGGAGATTAAATAATGTTAGATATTTGATGTCAGCTATTGCAGAACAAAATAGGCATATAGCAAATGAATATTTGGATTGTGATGAATAACAAAATAAAAGAGTTGCTCAATATATAATGTGAAAGAATGATACAACAACACTTTAACTAGATATAATTACTTCTAATTGCATAAAAGAAATCTTCTTTTGCTTACCACGATTTTTTTTGTCATGTAAAGGCCATTTTTATGACATTCCCTTCTTCCTAGAATATTAATCAAGAGATAATTTCTACTTTAAAGTGTATTGCTAAATAGTTGAAACTTGAAAGGTTAATCCTCTCAAATGTTAGTATATTCTTTCTTTGTTTTTGATGATAATGTTACTCTAATTTTCTCAAATCTCATTTTAGATTGATAGACATAAAAAGATACTTGTAAAACGATCTGATTCCACCAACAATGATGTGAAATATGATAAGTAAGTTTTCAGTTTAATTATAGTTTTACAGTTTTTAATATGTGATTTATTCTAGCTAAATTGTGTTGGACTGTGGTGTTGATGTTAACAAAGGCTGAAATAGCTTTAGGGTCGATTATTGTCAAGCTGTAATATAATGGCCCTTTAATATTGAACACCTGCTTGCCCGATGTTCTTTAAGTGAAATATAAAGAGTTCATATCAAAATCTATTACTTGGATAAAGAAATTTTAACGTGCTCATTAGGATGTGAAATTATTCCTTAAATTACAGCTAGACCTCTGGAAGTCTGTACAATCTTCATTACTATCCTTTTTATGCAGCAAAGAAGCTTGCTTTCCTATTAAACCGTGCAAGGTTTAATTTAATTTGAATTTTTGGTGTTTTATCACGGTTCGTATAATTTTATGAAGTTTCCGTTTGTCCTTTCAATTATTCTTTTTCTTTTTTCGTCAACCAACCAATATTTTAAGATGTTTTTGAAAGAGTTTAATCCCCTACCTTATTTCATTGATATCAATGGTTTATATACAATCAATACAAGACTATAATTAAGGAAACTAACTAGCTATAAAAGGAACTAAATATACACTTAACTAATGTGACATATACAAAGAATCAAAATATCTTTATCATATATTCTAACATGCCCCCTCAGTCGAAGCATGAGGTCGCCGAATGCTAAGACTGTCCCGAAAATCCTCAAATAACACCAACGGAAGACCCTTGGTGAATATGTCTGCAATTTGATAACGCGAGGGGACATGTAACACTTGAACTTGGCCGCAAGCCACCTTTTCTCGTACAAAATGTATATCCATTTCAATATGCTTAGAGCGTTGATGCTGAACAGGATTACCAGCAAGATATATGGCACTCACATTGTCACAATACACCAATGTAGCCTGTTGGATTGGACAATGAAGTTCCAAAAGAAAATTTCGCAACCAACATGACTCAGAAACCACATTGGCAACCCCTCGATATTCAGCCTCTGCACTAGAACGGGCTAAAGTAGCCTGACGTTTAGCGGACCAAGAGATCAAGTTATCACCAAGAAAGACACAGTAACCCGACGTTGAACGTCGTGTGTCTGGGCATCCACCCCAATCAACATCAGTGTATGAAATAAGAGTGGATGTGGATGAAGAAAATAGGTGAAGACCAAAGTCCATAGTACACTGTATGTAGCGCAAAATGCGCTTAAGTGCGTGCATGTGTTCCTCCCTCGGGTCATGCATGAATAAGCATAGCAGCTGCACTACATACATAATATCGGGTCTTGTGAACGTAATGTACTGAAGTGCTCCAACAATACTCCTATAAAGAGATGGATCCTCAAACGGTTTGCTCGTAGTAGTACCGAGCTTCGGTTTTGTATCAACCGGAGTGGGAGATGCTTTGCATGATGACATGCCAGCTCGTTCAATGATCTTAGTAGCATATTTCTTTTGTGATACAAATAAACCACCTTCATGACGAGTGACTGCAATGCCCAGAAAATAGCTCAAATTGCCCAAGTCTTTCATAGCAAATTTCGAGCTAAGAAGGGAGATGATTGACTGACGGAGCTTATTTGAGGAAGTAGTCAAAATGATATCATCGACATACAGTAAAAGATAAGCCATAGAAGTACCTCGACGATAAATGAACAACGAATGATCCGAAGTACTTTGAGAAAACCCAAAAGTACGGACATAGTCAACAAACCTCTTATACCAAATCCTTGGAGCCTGTTTGAGCCCATAAAGAGTTTTCTTCAGCAAACATACATGATTAGGGCGAGCAGGATCCCGGTACCCCAAAGGTTGATACATGTAAACAGTCTCCTTGAGTTCCCCATGTAAGAATGCATTTTTTTTATGTTAAGCTGATGAATCTGCCAAGCCTTAGAGAGAGCCAAACTGAGAACCGTGCGAATAGTCGCCGGTTTGACGACCAGACTAAACGTCTCACCACAATCCACGCCAACCTGTTGATTTTTACTATCACCTACAAGATGGGCTTTATGCCTCTCTAATGAACCATCAGATCTTTCTTTATGAGCAAAAATCCACGTAGACCTAATTACATTAATATTTGGAGGACGGGGAACCAATTCCCACGTCTTATTTTCAATAAGAGCACTATATTCATCATCCATAGCCAATTTCCAATTCAGGTCACGAAGAGCAGACATAGGGTTACGAGGGAGGGGTGATTTAGACGTTGATGTAAGAAGGCTGAAAGACTTCTTAGGCTTTGAAATCCCATGTTAACTCCTAGTAACTGGACCTGTGGGCAGACGTGATGGAGAGATTGGAGTGGGGCGAGGAAAAGAGTTGGATGGGAGAATGGAAGGAGTAGATGGGCTCGGTGTAGTCGACTGGGGAAGGCCGTGCTGCATGCTGGGCACAGCGGAACTAATCGCTAGGCTAGGCGAGGTGGGATGCGGGTACGTTATGAACATGTACAACTTGTGGGTTAGGAGAGGTAGTGAAATGATGGACCAGGTAGGGAGATGGCCCATCGTCTAGAAACCTATAAGTGTGAGTTTGAGACTTTGCATAGGGAAATTGTGTCTCATCAAATATTTCATGACGGCTAATGATGATTTTTCTAGATGACAAATCAAAGCATTTATACCCACGATGATTTGACGGATACCCTAGAAAAACACAAGGAGTTGACCGGGGTTGGAGTTTGTTTATGGTTGTAAAGGGAATAAGAGGATAACATAAACACCCAAACACCCGAAGATGAGAATAAGACGAATCTTTTTGAAAAAGGATGCGAATAGGAGATTGATAATTTAATAGCTTATGAGGAAGGATATTGAGAAGGTAAGTCGCCATTTGCAACGCATGATGCCAAAAGGAAGGAGGAAGGGAATCATGGGCTAATAAGGTACGAATAATGTTGTTGATCGTACGAATTTGTCTTTCAGCTGTCCCATTTTGAGGGGATGTATGAGAACATGAAAGACGAAATGAAAGACCATTTGCTTTACAAAAATCCCAAAAGGGGCCATTATCAAATTCTGTGCCATTATCACATTGTATATTCTTTATGTCCCGCTCAAATTGGGTTCGAATAAATGTCTTGAAACTCAAAAATGTGGAAAACGTTTGTGACTTGTGCGATAAAGGAAAAGTCCACAAAATTTTTGAATAATCATCCACAAACAAGACATAATATTGATGACCCAATGAACTCAAAACAGGGGACGTCCAAAGATAACTATGGATAATATCAAATGGCATAACAGTGCGAGAATTTGAAGGATAAAAGGGCAACTTAACATGTTTTCCAAGAGGGCAAGAATGACAAATACGAGTGTCTTTAATTTGATTGCATTCAATCAATTTATTCTTCCTAAGAGAGTTCAAAACAGGTGTTCCCGGGTGACCCAGACGATCATGCCAAAGGGATGGTGCCAAAGCAGCAAAAGTAGATGGAGAAGTTGTTGGAGTAGTGATGGGATACAGCTCGCCCTGATTGTCACACCTCATTACCGGTCTCCCCGTCCGAAAATCCTTCATAGAAAACCCACACAGATCAAATTCAACAGAGACAGAGTTATCAGTTGTAAATTTTCTAACTGACACCAAATTTTTAACAAGGTGAGGGGCATGAAGGACATTGTTTAATTGTAAGGGAGGACACAGCGAAGATAATTTAGTGTGACCATAACAATGAATTGGAATTGATTGACCATTTCCAACTATTATACCATGTTTATTGCTCATATTAAAATAAGACGTGAGGTTACCTTGTGCGGATGTCATATGAGAAGTGGCACCGGTATCCATGTACCAATTTGTATCCAGAGGAGTGATTCCAAGAGTATGCATTGCAGCTTCAATGTCGGTTGGAGATGGAGCTGCCGTGTAGGCCTGCTGCGGTCTGGGCCCAAGTATACCAGGCTGCTTTCTCGGCTGCTGTCCATAATTGGGCCTTTTCCATGAGTTTGACGGATATGGACAATGAGGTATAGCCCAGGGAGCCCACGATGCCATCCAAGGCCACGACTGACGTCCAGCTCATGGAGAATTGAGTGGTGGATGATGGCTTGATGGCTGCTGTCCCCCACCACGGCTGTTTCCGCCTCCCATCTGACCACCACCTCCAACCTTACCCCCACCGCCGCTACCACCCTTTCTGCCTCCACGACCACCATTGTTGCTGCGATTATTGTTGCGGTATTTGTTCCTCTTCCCACCATTAGTATTGCGGTGTGAAGAGGAATGATCAACAATATCATGCGAGCCAGTCGACTCACGAGCAACCATAGCTGATGAGGAGCTATGTGACGCCTTCTTAGCAAGGCCGGACTCTTCAAGAGTGAGCATTGAACGGGCTTGATAAAATTGGGGTAAAGGATCACGTTGGCGAATGAGAGTGGCCACACCTTTGTAGGGTTCGGTGAGGCCAGAGACTAGTTGAAGAACTAGTCTATTGTTGTCGACGGGAGATCCGACATTCTTGAGTTGGTCCGACAAAGATTTGAGGTGCTGACAATAGGCAGAGACACTTGGAAAATCTTCCATGTTTACATGAGTGAAGTCGTACTCAAGGGTGACGGCACGAGAGTGTTTGTTATCTTGGAATATGTCACGCAATCTATTCCAAGCCTCCATTGCCGTGGTGTTGGGCTCAAGAATTGTATGTAGAAAATCATGAGATATAGTGGCATAGATCCACTATAGAATAGTGGCATCAAGAGTCGACCAAAGTTCTTTCTCCTCCTCTGTTTTTGGCGTTTTCTCCTTGCCCTTTGCCGGAGGAATAATATGGTCAAGAACTTGATGGGATCGTGCATGAATCTTAAATAGTTCCGCCCATGTGGAATACTGGACGTTCTCCATCTCAAGAACGATGGGAACATGGTTCTTGATGTTGGATACAACAAGAGCAGGGTGAAAGAACGATTTTGATTCCGACATGATGATAGAGAAGAGATGAAGAAGAGAGAGGGGGGGGGGGGGCAGACGGTTTTGAAGAGGAAGCGGAAGGTTTTCCCCTAGAAATCTGATACCATGAAAGAGTTTAATCCCCTACCTTATTTCATTGATATCAATGGTTTATATACAATCAATACAAGACTATAATTAAGGAAACTAACTAGCTATAAGAGGAACTAAATATACACTTAACTAATGTGATATATACAAAGAATCAAAATATCTTTATCATATATTCTAACAGTTTTGTTTGCTCAGTATTAATGTTTCTTTCTTTTTCCCTTCCCTCATACAATATTTTGCATTTCTTATATTTTATTTTATGTTGATATAATTATGTAGTTTAATTATTTATAATGTTGAGTATGATGCTTTTCATATGTAACACCTCGGTCTTAGAAATAACTAATTTCAGAAGAACTGAATTGAAAAGAGCTAATTTGAGATCTGTGCAAGTTAGTCTTCAATTGCGAGTTTTTGGTCAACTTCAAACGACCATAACTTTCAGTACATGATGAGTTAGGTGGCCCATAAGGTATCAAATGAAAGATCTCTGAGTCCTCTTTCCAACGCCACTGAGTTTGCTAAATTCTGAGTTTAGATGAGGGATATATGCCCGTTTGAGTTCAGCCTGTTCGATTAAGAAAAGACCACCCGAATTAAAGAGGGGTATTTTGGTCTTTTCCTTACCTCATTAGTTTTAAGCGTTTTTTCACACAAATAAGGGTCTAAACTGACATAGATCAGTTTTCACAATTCTAAAAAGCACATAGGGGTTTAGAGAGAAGTTCAAGAAGAAAAAAATGGAGAAAAGATTCAAGCATTCAAGATTTTTTTGCAATCGTCGAGGGATTTCTCCAAGGATTCGATCCTAACGAGGTATGTAAGCTTTCATAGTTATGGGTTCGTTCATCCTCACGCCAATCATGAGTTCCTGAGTTAATTTCATCCATGACAATCCATGTATTGAAGTTCTTGATGAGTTTCTTGAAGTTCCGTTCTTGAATCGTAAATGATGGGTTTTTGATGAGTTCTTGAGATAAATGTTATGATTTTGAGTAGATTTTCGTGTACTTATGTTGGGTATTCGAATCTAAGAGAGTTTGGAAGAAACCATTCGATTCTAGGTGAATTAGGGCCAAAAATCGAGAAGAAAAATTCGTCGGGATGTTCTGGAAATAGGTTGGGGCACCGCACCCCCGATGTGCCAGCAGGGCTGGTGTGGGGAGTCAACACCGCACCAGAAACCAGCCCCAGTAAGGGGAGGCTTGGTGTGGCGCGCCACCACTGCGCCACAAAGCATCAACAACTTTCTTCATCGTTTTCGTTCAGTACTTGTTCCTTTGAGTCAAAAATTCATTCCTTTCTTAATTCTAGCTATCTAAATTACATTTAATCATCACAAGATCCTTCATATCATGAATCATAAATCTTGAATTCATAATTCAGATTCAAGAAAAGATTAAGAGTCAAATTTGAGAGAGCCTTTCGAGTCTTTTTGAGAAGTCTTTTACAAACTTTTAAAACTTGTATTAGGACTTGAGTACTTGAGTATGAGGATGAGGAGAGTTGAGTTTCATTTTTAAAAATGAATATATGGGAACTAAGTAATCCCAAGAGTAAATGTCTTTACATTTCAAATGAGGGGAAACTTCGATTTCCAAATGACTTCATGAAGAGTTTTTGAGCACTATCTCTTTTAAGAGAACCTTCTGAGTAATAATCTCAAAGCTTAAGGATCTGAAAATGTTTTTAAACATATGAGCATGAGTTATATTTTTGGGAGTAGTATTGATCACCGATATGGGGACGAGTTCAGACAACTCAAAGTCCTTATAAACTAATGTGGGTAGAAAGGGTCATACTTTTAGATGATTCCTTATTGATTTTTAAGCATAGTTTAGTGGATCCACTTAGTTGAGGATGTCTTATACTCCGACAATGTATAGGACAGTTCTGGCAGCGTGGGCGAGACGTTGTATCATCACATAACTCATAGTGATGGTTGTCGGTTAGAGGATCTCCCAAATAAGAGTTAAAGAATTATTATTGTATTTTTAAATACATTGAGTTATTATCTACTGTTTTAAAAGTTTTCTTTATAATGCATCTTTATTGTTGCTTTTATATTGAACTGAGTTGAGTATCATTGAGCATCCTTGAGTTGAGTTGAGGTTAGATGAGGTGAGTATGTTCTTCCTTTTTATCAAGTTCAAGCTTATGTCTGTGCTTTAGAGTTCCTTTTACATGCTCGTACATTCCATGTACTGACACCATTTGGCCTGCATCCTTGATGATGCAGATACAAGTAACCAGGGTCATCAACAGGCGCTTCGTTGATACCACTTGAAGTTCGAGTTAACTTTGGTGAGCCTTCTTGCTTTTAGAGGATTCCATTTATATCTTTCAGTTTTTTAGGATGTCGTGGGTCTTGTCCCGACTTCCATCATAGTTATTAGAGGCTTCACAATAGACAATAGTAGTTGAGGAGTCTTTTCATTCCTAGTGTTAATGTTTAAGACTTGAGTTGCCTCTTTTGGGTAATGAATATTTTATTTAAAATATTTTGAGTATCTATTTTGAGACATTGAGTTAAATCTCTACTTTAGAGTTCATATATTGTTGAGTAAGTCTTCCGCTGAGTATTGAGTCAGGCCAATGGTTCGCTTGTGTCACACCCCTAACCAGGAAAGGCGTGGCTGACACTTGATACCTTATGCAATCGAGTTAGCCACTGAAACATACCAATTGACTCTACTGTGGGACTAGAAGGTCGAGCAGCATAACATCTAAAATATTTATCCCGGACCATTAGGGTCATAACCTGAATAACAACTCCTATAGACAAAGGTAGAAAAGCTAAAAAAAATAACAAAGTACTAGTTGGCCAATGAGGCCAGAATTGAGGACATACACACATACAAACATATTTATACATGCCAAGCCTATGTGGCTAGAAACTGGAAGTTGCAGAAAGAAACCCAGAATACTATGTCCACAATAGCCTCTATAAGTGACATAAGCACTGTCGGGACAAGGCCCCGACTATACCCAAACTGTACAACAAAAGTAAAAAACCTCTGATAGCCCCAGGATAAGATGGAGCTTACTAACTCACAGCTGAACCTGAATCCTAACGGGTGGGTCGTCTAGAGTCAATGTCTGTACCTGCACGCACGAAACCAAAAGCAGCATCCCTAGGCAAAGGGACGTCAGTAGAATAAAAATGTACTGGTATGTAAAGCGAAAAGTAGAGTTACAAATATGTACAGTAAAAGGGTAATAGAGATACCACCTGAAACTAAAACTCAAATAATCTCCATGGCTGACATTTACCCCCATACTATTTAAATATGCATGGTATGCTCGTATAATCGTATATTGTGAATAAATATATATATATATATATATATAGATGCAAATGCATGTCATACCCAACCAAGTGCTAGCAATGGTGGTGCCTTCCGGTAGCGAACCGGGATCATATTCGCCAATTTGTGGCCATCTGTGTCTCATACGTATAAATATAGGCAATAGGCCCCATATCTTCCGATTATAGCTCAGAAGTAGAATGCATAGCATGTAAGGTCATGGATTTGTAATGAATTTGTTACCTGAATCATGTTGCCAATCTTGGCTCGTTGGTACTCTTGTCCTCATGATCTCATAATCACTTTCGTATTCACATGTAAATGTCTTGTAGAACCTCATATACTTGTAGATTAAACTAGGACACTTAACTTGGATTTAGAAAGGCAACTTAAACTTGAGGATGTTCGTAAAGAGATTAAAGTTCTTCACTTAGTATCTATATATGTTTCCTTAGTAGTTTGTAAAAGGAAGTATTTCAGAAAAACTCATACTTTAGTAGTTTAAACATACGATTTACATTTATGAGTTTTGGAGGTCGACATTTCATTATAAAGTTTTCAAAATATAAATTAGCGAGGAAGGAGGACTGATTTCAAATTCATATTGTTCATCCTAATCTTTTTAACTTACTACACCTAAAGAAGAATAAGAATTTGTACACATGAACCTATAGTCAAGAGAATCAACAAAACGACATAAAGATTCCAAATACCCTATCTAACTAAACTAGTGGAATACCAACATAATGGAGTGACAAAAATACACCAGCTGCAATATCAATACCTTTCACAAAAGGTCTTTCTAGTAGTAGAGTAGTAAAACAATATTTGATGATTTAGGATACAAAAATTCATGCTCAAAGGAAGTACAATGCTTTGCCTTAACATACCTCAATTCTGGATCTTGTTGTATCAATATGGATTGTACCCCTTCCTTACAGTATGTAGTCTACAGAAAATCATGTCACACAACCATTACAAGAAGAATATTAAAACATCAGGTAGCAATTTAGAGATCACTAGCAGGGTGATTAGCTCGCCAGACCATTTTAAATGTATGCTTCATTACCTTTTCTTCTCCAAATTAGAACCCCAAATTAACGACATAACATACATTTTTGCAGCAGCTATTAACAAGTGGAGGCCTATGGAATAGTCAACAAAAACCAAATAAAGTATGCCTGCACAACAATAAAAACTCGGAGTTTCGCCACACCAATCTTTTCAAACCCCAAAATAACCTCAACCAAATCCCAACCACTAGTCTTCAAACCATTAAAGACAAAAAAAATATATGTAATACAGTCCTATAATTGTTCAATATAACCATAATAACTTGAACTCACCGCTTCCAATCATCATCATATACATTCGTCCAATAATTACATTTGGAGTCATGTCTTTTTCTTTATAAGAAATAAGAGGTTAAAAGGCAAAACCTTAACTTAAACTTGATGGAGCTTGCAGTACTTTAACATGTCTTGTCAATAACAAACAGTCTCCTTAAACACAAGACGTTGAACCAAAACGAAACAATTTGAAAATTGCAATGCAATAATAGAACCAATGTTATACTAATTTATCTTACAACTAAATACCCATCTATACTTCTTCTTCTTTTCTTCCAGACTCATATCAACAAGAACCACACACATACAAAGAATTTTCAAAAATTCCAGCAACAACAATATCAGAAAAATACTTCAAAACAGCCCAACATCACGTAACTATCCAAATACAATTTTTCCAGCCGTCTATTCATGTTCTTGCTTATATAGCATAGCTATAACTTGGACTCACTCAATAAAATGAAGGGTGAGAATAATTACCTCTAAACAGCAGTAACACCACACAAAAAACGAGACTCCTTCACCAAGAAGAATCCTTCAAATCACAACCAACGAGGAGGAAAAAAGTAACACAATCTCTATGAACGTTCCGAGGGTGAAACCACGTTGAAATCTTGTAGATCTTTGCTTGGATGATAGGGGAACTTTAGAGAGGATTTAGGACAGTTTTATTCTTATTTTGGTCGATAAAAATGAGATAAAATGAAGGAGAAATCAGATCTTATAAAGCTAAGCCGACATAGGAGCTAAGGGGCCCACCTTCACGTGCCTGCTTGTGCAGTCTCACCAAAATCTGAATATCTCTCAATTCTGAAGTTGTATGGAAAAATGGCTTAGTGCGTTGGAAAGTAGACTCGTAGACATTCGATTTCATAAATTGATATTCTGCTAAAGCTTTATATATTTGGAGAAAAGCTCCGAGACATTTAACCTAAATTTCAGAAGGTTTATCAAAGAAACTTACTCTAACCTTTGGTCAACTTTTATTTCCCAACTTGCTTGACTTCAAAATTTAACTTATGATCATTGGGCGACTACATCACCTTATAAAACATCCTTATTAGCATATACAACACTCTTTATCTTATCCCAAAGGTACCGGTTAACTTAAACGTTTCGAACGGGCGGGGTGTTAGAATAGACATTCTTTTAACTCAGACTTGTTTAAGGACATCCTTGACCCATAACGTTAGTCTAATTCTTTCATTTTTACCACCCCTTTGCAAAATAATTCTCCTGATGTGATACACCAAGTTGTATAAACCTCATACACTCATGCAATACTATGCCTATTATGCGAAAGAAGCACGGGATCTCACAGGTTGGGGCCAACAATAGTTCTCGGGTGCCAGTTACGTCCAAGGTGTAGACTCGGGGGGTGACAAACTTGGTATCAAAGCATAGAGTTCATGAGTCCTAGAGTGTCTATGAAGCCGTGTCTGTAGAGTCCTAGTTATCGGTAAGTGCATTTGCAAATTAGCTAGTTAGCATAGGTTTTGTGTAATCACATCCTTATCAGCTTCAACGTGACTTAAACTATCCATGGAGTTTTAGCTGAGCGCATCATCAACAACATTTTCTTTATAGGGATGATATAAAATGTTAAGTTTGTAGTCGTTTAACAATTCTAGTCATTTCCTTTGTCTTAGGTTCAACTCTCTCTTCTTAAGTAAATATTAAAGGCACTGGTGGTGGGTGAAAATATCAATATGAACCTCTTATAGATAATGCCGCCAAAACTTTAGGGCAAAGACAACTACGACTAACTGAAGATCGTTAGTAGGGTAATTCTACTCATGTTTCAGCAACTTTCTAAAGGCGTATGCGATAATATTACCATGCTGCATAAGAACACAGCCTAGGCCAATTCTGGAGGCATCACAATAAACAACATAACCCTCATTTCAATCTGTAAGAGTTAGGCCATGTGTAGTGGTAAGCCTTTTATTTAGTTCCTTAAAGCCCTTTTCGCATGCCTCGGTCCACTTAAACGCAGTTGCCTTAGGTGTCAACTTTGTTAGTGGTGCAGAGATAAAAGAGAATCCCTCCACAAACCTTCGGTAATACCCTGTCAAGCATAAGCATAAAAGCTATGAACTTCTGTTGGAGTCAAGGGCCTCGGCCAAGTCATCACTGCTTAAATATTTTGTCCATCAACCTTGATACCATCACTGGTAATAACATAAACAAGGAAAGGTGTTGAAGTTAGCCGAAAATTAGATTTAGCATATAATATGCAATCTTGGAGAGTCTGCAATACAACTTGCAAGTGGTCTGCATGCAGAGTTTCCGACCATGAATTTATCAAAATGTCATCAATAAACACAATCACAAATTCATCCAATAATGGTTTGAATACCCGATTCATAAGATCCATAAAAGATGCTGGGGTATTTGTAAGCCCGAAGGACATGACAAGGAATTCAGAATGGCATAATTCGTCCTAAAGGTTGTTTTTGGGATATCAACTTCCGTGACTTCTAGCTGATGGTAACCAGACTGCAAGTCAACCTTGGAAAAACATTTGGCACATTTTTACTAGTCATCAATGTGTGGAAGAGGATATTTATTTGTAATGGTGACTTTATTTAGTTGTCTGTAGTCCATAAAAATCCGTAAGGAGCCATCTTTCTTTGGAACAAAGAGCACTAGAGCATCCCATGTGGTTGTACTTGGCCTAATAAAGTGTTATCGAGCAAGTCATTCTATTTTTCTTTTTAATTCTCTTAGCTTTGCAGGTGTCATTCTATTGGGAGAAATTGATATAGGTTGTGTATCGGAAGTAAGTCTATAGAGAAATCTATTTCCCTTTCTCGGGGAATTCCTGGAAAATTGTCAGGGAATACAAAAAAAAAATTCATTCACAATTGGAATTGACTGAAAAGTCCGTAACTACTTATCAGTATCCTCGATAACTCTCAACTACACTTCATCCGATTCTAAGTGTAGGCGGTCGCAATCAAGTATAAACCAAACTAAAAGTTGGGGTCGATCCCACAGGGACTGATAAAGTAAAGAATTTGATTACGAAGTGAAATAGTGTTCTAATCGTTTGTAGAACTAGACATTTTTGAAACAATTAAAATAAATGTCAAGGGGTTGACAATTTTGTCAATTGGGAGAATTAGAGTGAACAATTGACAACTACGAACAAGCGGGAATAATCAAGTAGAGAGGGATCCTTGCAAGTGTGATCAATTGAATGCCAATTTTACTAAATGAGTGATTATTATTTACTAGAAATCGTTGAATCTTAGTGGGTAGTCTAGGCTTTAAGTGCAATAGCCATTTCTCAATCAACTATCGCATATTAAGCGAGTTCTCTGGAACCTCGACAAGCACAAAATATATTAACAACCCAATACCTCAATTAATCCACTTTTTCAAGCTAGATTAGTAAGATTGAATTTAGACCCACTTTCTCAAGCTAAGTCCACAATAACCCAATCCCTACAATCATGAATTAATAGTTTTAACTCTAAAACCTCTTTCTCAAGAAAGCTTAGAATGCTAAACTAGAATTGCATTTGCTACTATAATTCATCAATTAAAACTCACCTAATTCAACCCACTTCAAATCAACAATAAAACCAGTAAATACTAATACCCATAAGTTAATTGAAGCATTCAATCACATAATCACACCCCCAAGAATGGGAGTTTAAGCCACACATAATAAAGAGCAAGAAATAGTTACCAAATATGTTTTCCATCAACTTGGGCAACAATCCACAAGTCTTCAAAATGCTCAAATTGAATTCAAAATCAAATAAACCCTAAATCTCTACTCAAAAAGTTAAAGAACAATGTTAGGGATAAAAAATCTAGAACTGGACAATGTGGGAACTCTCAAAAACTCAAGAACTCCTTTTTCTTCTTTTGAAAATTGCATTTATACGTTCCCAAATTTTAAGCTTCGGAACCACTCGGCAAAATAAGTCGTGGTTCGCCGACCTGGTTGGCAATGCGCCAAATGCTCCCTTCATCACTTTCTTGGTTTGACTTTTTACCTTTTCTTTATTGTAACTTTAGGAGATCAAGGTTGGGTTCGCCGACCTGTTCGGCGATGCGCCAAGTGCTCCTTCTTCTTGCCTTTTTGACTTTCCTTTTTACCAATTACTCTGTAACTTTAGGTGGGCTAAGTCTTCACCGCTGATCCAGTCGACGCTTCATCGAATAACCCTTTTTATCGCCAAGTTGGTCTTGTCCATGGGCTAGCTTGATGGAACTTTTGGTGAGCTGAAGAGCCAATCGACGAATAACCAGGTGGCTTTGGTGAACACCAACCTTGCTTTACTTCAACTCTTTCAACTTTTTCGCTCCTTTTTGCCCGGTAATGTCCTTGCCTTGCTCTTTTGCCTTCATTGCTGCAAATTAGCATTCTAACATTAGTTTAGAGCATAAAATAGGCATTTAGGACACAAACTCTAAATATTAAGCCCTAAATGAGTCGGGGATCTAAATGAGTCAAAATCCCCGACTCATCAACACCCCCAACTTAAACTTTTGCTTGTCCTCAAGTAAAATACAAGATCAATCAGTTCAATATAGATGTCTACAAATAGTGCTACGCAAGACTTAACATGAATGTACACGAGGTTAATCTACCCATGCAATGTTCACTTGTGCACTACAAGTTTCAAACTGTGACTAGCCATCATCAAATATAAATCAAGCTCATAATGATTGCTTCAAATGCAAATTCTAGATCAACAAAAGTATTTGAATGCCCTCACATCAAGAATGATTCCATGCTCACACAAAGGTCATCATAATGTCTGAATTAAGGAATCAAAAGCAACTCTCACACTCTCAAAGATAAACACATGCATGATTCTACTCGCAGGCTTGCCCGTAATTTCCAATCAACATGACATTAAGCTCAATCAAGATCACAAAGGTCTTTCAAATCTTGTAACAGGGCTGAGGTTAAAGGTATGATAAATTTGGCTTAGTGACTTCTGCCTTCATGAAGCATGGCCTACATTTCACTTTTTCTCCTTTTCTTTCACTCTTTTTGATTTTCACAATCCACCCTATGTTCTTTTTTCTTCTTTTGTTTCTCTTCTCTCATTTTTTTATATATATATGGAGGTGTTCCATCTTTTTCAACACAATGCATCAAGGGCAAATTTTTCACAAACTTGTTAACTTCCCTCATAGTTGGCTATTCAAATGGACCAATGCTCATGAAGGTTTTAGGTGATGGAAAAAATAGTAAAATGTGTTCATGTTTCATCCAAAGTAAAGATTAGGCTCAAATAGTGCCAAACTAGGTTCACATTCTCACAAGGTGGTCACAAAGAGGTATAATAGCGATTTAGTTCACTCTCCAAAATTTTTGCCTAAGATCATCTCTATCATTCCCCTACATTAGTCGATTGGACCAACGGGGCAAGTTATAGGCATTACCAAACACATATTTCAAGACGATCTCACCACACATGGTATTCAACACAATTATCAATCAAGATTCTACAAATTTAGCTCGCGTGCAACGGTCATCACAAGATTCATTTCAACAATTGGCCAGTCACAATGAGATGCTGGGAGTTCACACATGACTTATGCAACTCAAATTTTCCTCATTGGAATTGCACAAACATATCGTTCAATCAAGAGCACTATTCAAGTCATTAATATTGATCGCAAGCGATACTCAAATATGCAAGAGAACATGCACATTAAAAACCATCAGTAACAAAGACAGGCATCCAAAACATGATAAATTGAACCTAAGAGGGTAGGTGTGAAGGTACCACCCCACCAAACAAAACCTAACATAGTCCTAAATGCAAATATAATGAATGTAGCTAACAAGACAAGCAAGTAGGGATAGTTGAATGAAAAGATTAAAGTAGGAGCACAATTCACTTCACGCCCAGTCCGCGAGGAGGTGTCAGGCACACCAAACCGTTCGGTGAATCGCGAAGTTGGCATGATCTCGCCAAACTTTCTAGAAAGGTAGTCTACCATATTGAGCAAAAATGTGAGCTTAGTCGGGCTCGCCGACTGGTTCTGCGGTGTGCCGAAGGTTCCTACCGCTCGCCGAAATTTCCAGAAAAGTGTGTCTACCAGTTGAACAAAAAAAGCGAGCTAAGTCGAGCTCGCAGAATGGTTTGGCGGTGCGCCGAAAGGTCAGACAACTCGCTAAATTGTCATTATGTCAGAAATGAGGATTTTAACCTACACATTTAGCAAACGTTATTAAAAAATAACTAAAACTTGGGCTGCCTCCCAAGAAGCACCTTATTTAACATTGTGGAACAATGTGGAAATGCTCTCACACATCTTCAAAATACACCACATTAATTACCAAAACATCAAGGCTTTCTCCAAAGTAGAGCTTCAAGCATTTCCCAATTACTTTGAAACCCGAACCTTCTTTTATTTCAACCTCAATTGCTCTATTTGTGAACACTCAAGCGATTTTGAATGGGCTTGACCATTTTGATTTGAGTTTACTCGAAAAGAGTCTCAAACGAGAGTTATAAAGCAAAACAAGATCGCCAACTTTAAACTCTCGTCGAAGGATTTTTGTGTCATTCCATTTCTTCATTTTCTCCTTATAAAGGGCTGAACTTTCATACGCCCTCAGCCAAAACTCATCCAATTCATGGATTTGATCAAATCTTCCTTTCGAAGCATCCCTTAATTCATGTTCAACACCTTCAATACCCATAGTGCCTTATGTTCAAGCTCGATTGGTAGGTGAGAAGATTTTCCAAATACCAACTGGTATGGTGACATGCCAATTGGCATTTTCAAAGCGGTGCGGTATGCCCAAAGAGCATCATCCAACTTCCGAGACTAAACAGTCTGATTTGCATTAACTGTTTTTGCAAGAATTCCCTTGATTTCTCGAATTGAAACTTCAACTTGGCCACTTGTTTGCGGATGATATGGGGTTGCAACTTTATAATTGACTCCATATTTGCTCAACAATGAAGCAAACAACTGGTTGCAAAAATGAGACCCTCCCTTCATTGCGTTCTTGGCTTGAATTTTTACTCTTTCTTTGTTGTAACTTTAGGCGATCGAGGTCAAGCTCGCCGACCTATTCGGCGATGCGCCAAGTACTCCTTATTCTCGCCTTTTTGTCTTACCTTTTTACCACTTACTCTATAACTCTAGGGTGACTAAGTCTCCATCGCCGATCCAGTCGGCGCTTCGCCGAATCACCCTTTCTATTGCCAAGTTTGTCTTGTTCATGGGCTAGCTTGCTGGAACTTTTTGCGAGTGAAGATCCACTCAGCAAATCGCCAAGTGACTTCGGCGATAACTAGCCTTGCTTTTCTTCAGCTCTTTCAGCTTTTTCGCTCATTTTTGCCCGATAATGTCGATCGTCCTTGCCTTGCTCCTTCGACTTCATTAATGAAAATTAGAATTTTAACATTAGTTTAGAGCATAAAATAGGCATTGAGGACACAAACTCTGAATATTAAACCCTAAATGAGTTGAAATCTCCGACTCATCAATCCTTTACATGAATCATGTGGTACATACAACCTTTAGCAATCAACTTCCATGCCCTAAGGTATGAAAGGAAATTATCCTTGAGCGTGGCTGTATTACATTTCCACTCAAGGACTGGCTCACCTGGAAATTTAAATTTGACTATCATTGCACAACAATAAATATTAGCTTTAGCAAGCTACACACCAATCCATACCCACAGTAACATCAAAATCTAGAATAATCAACTTAACTAAGTCAGCGGAGGTTGGATGATTATTAATTAACACCGTACAACCTCAATTGGCATGACTAACTTAAATAGAGTCGTGAACCAGTGTAGACACCTCAACTGATTGTGGTAACAACTCAAATTTCATATCAAGATGACAAGCAATAAATGGAGTAATATATGAAAATGTAGAGCCAGGATCTATCAATGCATAAACAACTTGAGAAGATATTTTCAATATACATGTGACAACATCGGAGGATGCCTCTGAATCCTATCGGCATGTGAGTGCATAAAAGCAATTCTGTCCACCGCTAGAACCTGATATGTCTCCTCAACCTCTCCCCTACTACTACCTTGATTAGACTGTGGTTTTGGTTGCGGGGAACGAACGTAGGGTGAAAAGGTTGTTGTGGATCCTGAAGGCTGAGCTAGCTCACCTTTGCTCAACCTCGAACACAGAGTAATAAAATGTTTTGTGTGCCCACAATGATAACGTGCACCTTAACCCTATCTACACTGCCTAATGTGAGGTTTACTACACTGTGAACATAGAGGATTGAGATGTGTTATCTGTACGAAATTCTCTTGTCGACGACCCTTAGGCTAGCCTAAGCTCTGACCCAGTCCTGACTGACTATAATAATCAAACTGTTGTCCCTGTATCTGTAATGAGACACTACCTGTTGGCCGAGGTGGATATCGATGTAGTGTTGGCCTAAATCACCAGTGTCTCCCTATAAGACCATATAGTATGGGCTCTCTTACTCTGCTCCCTATCCTTGTGGGTATTATGAATCTATCGAGAAATATCCTCTCTAGTCTGAGAAAAAGCCTGTATGTGGTAAATATCTACATTATCCGATAGGGATGCTACCTTACAATCTCTGATTAGATGATCTGCCAAACCATCCAAATTAGAATGAATTTTAGCTCTCATGGTATGTACAATATTCGGTGCATATATCATCAAAGAATTTAACATGTGGCTATAATCCCTCATAGTCATGTTTCTTTTCTTCAAATTAATAAATTGGTCAAGACAGGACTTTCGAACATCCTATGGCAAATAGTGGGCTAGGAAGGCCTCAGAGAAGTCCTCCCACTCTGTTGGCAAAGAATTAGGTCCTCTAGATCTCTCCCAGTCCTCATACCAAAGGATGGCTACATTACGTAGTTGAAAAGAATCAAAATCCACAAGCTCTGTGACAGAGGCATTCATCACCCTAAATACTCTGTATATATGGCCTATAATTTCCTGAGGATCCACAGTAGAACTTGATCTCGTAAATAGAGAAGGCGCCAAGTGAAGAAACACATGTACCTTTTAACTTTTCGATCAGTCTCTCTGAGTATCTACTTTTGACTCTAGTTGTCGCTCATGTATGGAGACTACCGAAGTTAGCAACTGAACAACCAATCTCATCCCGCTCTCTCCAATCTCTGGTGGAGGCACAACAGGTACTAGAGGTCTTGTGTCTCTAGCTTCCCCAGGTACCAATGTAACTGGTGAGACTGGGTACTGCATCTCTTAGGGATTCAATAGGTGTCGGGAAAGTTGTTGCTAGGGGTACTGTAGATTCACTCAGTGTCTCCTAGGGAAATGTATACCTTTGACCCAATGGGGAATGACTAGTACATTTCCCAGGATCCATACCTATCTCTCATTGTGCCATCTCCAAAGCATGTGTAAGCTGTTGAATTAAAAAATAAAGCATGAGTTAGATTTCGTATGTTCTTACAATTTTTCACTAAAGCACGATCTATCAGTTGAATAAAATGTAAAAATTCCTAAGTGCCATGTAGCCTCTTGATTATAAGTGTGGTACACAACACAACCATAAATATACTAGAGACATGACATATGGACTCCCGGGATACGACCTGCTCAGATACAATATTTTTCACGCCCCAAAATAGGGAGGCGTAATTGGCACTCGATACCATATCTGATCGAGTTAGCCACTAAAACATACTAGCTAACTAAAATGTGGGACAAAAAGACTGTGCAACACAACATCTGAAATGTAAAGCCTAGACCATGAAGGTTATGGCCTGAATGACAATAAGCCATATAAACAAAGGTACACAAGCCAACAATAAAAATGTAATGGCTAGTCAACGAGGCCAAAATTGAAGACATACCTAATTACACACACATACACACACAGATATATATATATATATATATATATATATATATATATATATATACACGA
>JAJOOR010011450.1:0-43854 GCA_036250505.1 Solanum acaule
AGGTGCGTACCAGCTGTGTATATATAGTGTTTGCGAAGCTTAGGACATAAGGAACAACTTTCGTGAAGGAACTACGGTCTTTCGACATTGGAAAGGTATGTTAAGGTTATTCCCTTCGTTCGACATGTTTCCTTAGATGTAGTTAACGTTGGTGATCTTGTAGATGTATTTGTGAATGGTTGGCTGATTGGGTGGTTATAACCCCTCATTTTAGGGACTCACGATCTATTAAGAAAGACCCTAAGTTAAGAACGACTTGGAGATTATTCATATATATATTGTTTATAGCTAAATTGCTCGCCTTCAGCCTAGTTAATTGTTTGTTGTTGCCCTTGGGGCTATTGTGGTTAGCTGTTGAGCTATGAACTGCCTATGGGGGCTATGATGTTGTCTAATAGGACTATATTGTGCCTAGAAGGGCTATGAGTTGCCTACAGGGCTATATTGACGCCTAAGAAGGCTATGTGCTTCTTACAGGGCTATGTTGTTGCCTAAGAGGGCTATGAGTTGTCTATAAGCTACGTTGATGCCTAAAAGAGCTATGTGCTGCCTATGGGGCTATATTAATGCCTAAGAGGGCTATGTGATTGCCTACGGGGCTAAGGGACTACTGGTAGAGGTATATAGGCTGATTGGCACCTTCCGGGCTTATGTGGGCCTGAGTAGGTGGTCTTGTGTGCTGTTTGTACCTGCCGAGCTTATGGGGGATTGGTTAGGTTGTTGTTTTATTATTTTTGATAAGGTTAGATTTAGGAGCAGGTCAATACACTAATCTTACCCTTGATTTATTTATCAGATTATTCCAGTATATCAGGATACCTCATCATAGACTATTGCCTTTCATACTCTGTACATTATTTTGTATTGACGCGCCATTGCCTGGGGGCGCTGCATTCATGCATGCAGGTCCTGACAGACGACTGAGTAGACCTCCTCAGTAGCAGGATTGACTTTTATCCGGTTGGCTAGCCCTTTTACTCCGGAGCTGCCAGAGTTGGGAGGTTTGTTACCTTTTGTTGCATATATCTTTATGGGTAGGCTGGGGCCCTGTCCCGCTAATCTTTACTACTCTTAGAGGCTTGCAAACTAGTGTGTGGGGTGTATAGCTACGTTATGGCCATACTGGCCTATGTGGTTGGTTTGCTGAAGCTTGTGAGCTGTTTGATGTATTGTATTGATATATACCTGCTTTTAGTTTTGGTATAGATATCATGGTGGCCTCGACGGCCCAATCAGGATTTCTGTGCTAGTTGGCTATTTATTTATATGATCTCTTGGGAGTAGCTGTTTCTTTTATAGATTAGTTGGCAGGGGCCTTGCCGGCCGATGGCTTAGTTTTAAGCCGAGATATACTTGTTTGATTTCTTGATTGTGTGTGGCTGCCATGCGTTAGTAGCAAATGGTTCAGCAGGGTCGGCTCGGGCCTGAGTTTTGGCATTAGGAGCCAGTTGCGCCCCTTGAGTTTGGGGTGTGACAAACTTGGTATCAGAGCAACGTCGTATCCTAGGGAGTCTGCAAGACGTGTCTAGTAGAGTCTTGTTTATAAATGTGTTGTGCACCACATTCGATAAGCAAGAAGCTACCGGGCATGTTAGAATGACTATCTTTCTTTTGCTCACCTCGTGCTATAGAGCGGTGTCTTAAGGGTTGAGGTTTCTGGCTTATAATTGATATTTGTATGCAGATAGAGATGGCTGACACCAGACAGACCACAACTAGCCAGGAACTAGATACAACCGCAGGCGAGGGTACCGGCAAGGTACCACAGGTGGAGGCAGCCCATTGTGAGACCGAGGGGGAGACATCTTCTCAGCCCCCTATAGCTTCTCCACCACTTCAGGAGCCTCCGAGGGCTACAGGACCCCCGGCTCCACCAGCAGTATCACGGCTCCACCAGCAGTATCACCTCTAGTTCCTCCTATTCCATCTGATCATGATTTCAAGAGTGCAGTATATATGCTAGCATAGTTAGTAGCCGCACAGCGCCAGGCAGATGGGCCAGATGTTGCCGGACCTTCTGAAGGGCCCGGAAGTTCGAGAGTCCGTGAATTTCTTGCCTTGAATCCTCCACAGTTTACAGGGACAGATCGCAGAGAGGACCCTTAGCACTTTGTTGATCAGCTTCATAGAATCTTCAGAGTCATGCATGCCTCAGCTACTGAGTTAGTTGAGTTAGTAGCATTTCGATTGCGTGATGTTGCAGTATTGTGGTACGAAAGCTGGGAGAGATCTAGGGGAAAAGATGCATCTCTACCCACTTGGGATAGCTTTGCAGAAGCTTTCATAGATCATTATTTACCTCGGGAGATTAGGGATGGCCGGGTGGCCCAGTTTCTAAACCTCCGACAGGGCAGCATGAGTGTCCGAGAGTACGGGCTGAGATTTGATTCATTGGCTAGATATGCACTAGCATTTGTTGATACGATGCATGACAGGGTGCGTAGATTTGTGGGAAGGCTTGATTCAGACTATATCGACACTTGTTCTACCGCTGCACTAAATGATAATATGGATATCTCACGAATTCAGGCCTTTGCACAAGGCATAGAGGATCACCGACATCTACAGTATATGACTGAGAGGGTCGATAGAGAGAGACATAAGAGGGATAGGCCCGCTGGTTCATATGGAGATATTCAGGGTGGTCCCAGACCTCGATATTCTAGTAGGCCACCTAGACCTCCACCACAGCAGTTCCAGGGGAGTAGATTTGATCGTCATGGACAGTCAGGCCCAGGTAAGGGTTCACAAGCATCAGGCTCTCAGCAGCAGAGAAGTTCAGGCCAGGCTAGGACAGCAGCACTGCGTTGCACAACTTGTGGTAGGATGCATTTCGGGAGGTGCAAACAGGGTTCCACAGGTTGTTATTCTTGTGGACAGGAGGGGCATAGGTGGAGAAACTGCCCTACCATAGGTCAGAGTGGTATAGGTCAGTCGACTTCTATAAAAACAATCCAGAAGGACTACATCGGGAATTTCATGAGTAGGGCATTGAGTGAGAAGAGATTTGAACCTTAACCATGATTCATGAAGGGGTTCACCTTCCAATTGCCTGAAGGTTAGAATTTTATCCCAAAAAAATCATTATTTCCAATGGAGGAAACTCCATTTGCTCGCGAGTAATGCTTTATATACTCACCTTCTCTATTTCAAAGCTCAAACAAGCAAAACAAAACTAAAAATTAAGTAAGTAGAACTACAACTAATAAGAACAAAAAATTTACTAAATTAAAAATTCTCAACTAACACCACTCACTGGCAGCGGCGCCATTTTTGATGTTTGACGTAATCAAAGACACGACTTCTAATTCAGGTGTCAACGATTGTGTGCAGTAACATAACCCAACCAAATGGGTTGGGGTCGAGTCCCAAGGGAGTGGTTGCAAGAATTAATAGAAAAGTAAAATCAAGTTCTAATTATTCATAGCTATAAATATTAACGAATAAAAACATACTAAATATAATAGTGACACGAATGTCAATTATCAATGGGGTTTTTTGTATTCAACTAATGACAAAAATAGCGAAAATATAAAGATACGAGATAGGGAGACGGGATATGGGATAAAATATACTATTGGGTAAATGCTATTGATAGTAAATCGCTGAACATTTGTAAGTAGGCTAGAGTTTAGTGGGGGTAAATTCTCTTTCGAGCAACTTACCCCGAATCAACTCGGTTTCTCTCGACCACCGAGTTGCAACATTTAAGCACAACCTCTACCTTAGCCCATTCACTCTCTCGAGCTAAAAGTGTGGGAGAAGGTCTAGCATTCACACTTTCGAGCTGAACCCACGACGACCCAATAATCATCGGCTATCGATTTAGTAGTCTTAGTTTTAAAACCTCTCTCTTGAGCAAGCCAAACACACTAAGATAAAATCGTATTTGTAACTACAATCTCATTAAGTTCAAACACAACTACTAAATGAAATCACATTTAAACAACAATTAGACTAACAATAAGCAATACCCAACAGGAAATTTAACACATATTCACAAAATCACACCCCAAGAATTGGGGTTTTAGCTAGACATGAAAAGAGATAGAAATCAATACCAACAAGTGTTTCCATCAAGTGGGTACAATAGAAAATGTCTTTAAACACGTCTAGGATGAAGATTCTTGGATACCCACTTCCAATTTCTTGGAGTTGAAAACCTTCAAAACCTTCAAGCTGAAGAACAATGTCTCCCAAAAACTCTAAGAACTAAAAACTGAAAATATTCTAAGTCTCAGTAGTAATTCTCTACAACTTGATAATATGCTACAAAATTAAATGAGTATTTATAGTTTTCGAAAATTTGTGCTGCAAAGGACCTCTCGGCGCAGTTAGTTGGGATCGCCGATACACTCGGCGATCCGCCCTTTGGTCTGGTTCATCGCCTTTCAGGTTTTTCCTTCACCATCTTCGCGTTTTGATTCATTGGGAGACAGGGAACTTCTTCGCGGACTACTCGGTGATGCGCCGACTGCTCCCTTTCCTCGCAGACTACTCGGTAAGGCTCAGCACACTGGAACATTATGCGAGATTTGAGGCCTTTCGGCGAATCGCATAATGGATTAGGCGATCTTCATGCCGTGTTTTCTTTCTTCTTTCAGTCGCTTTGTTCCTTTTTGCTCGATAGTGTCCATACTTTGTCTCTCAAGTCAAATACCTGAAACTTAAGAATTTACAACATATATTGATACAAAAAATGCATTTGAGGACACTAATTCAATCAAAATACAGCCCTAAATGAGTCCGAATTGTGGACTCATCACAGCCGCACTTCCCAACTGATCCTCATTGACATCATGTAAATTCTCGATGTCATCGTTGTTCCCAAGTTGGCTAGCATTACTCCTATTAACACTCGTATCTTCACATGTTTAAGAGCATCCAACAAAGAGCACAAATAAGATATTTCAACTACAACAAAATAAGTGTACGACTAAACTTCAACAAAAGAACTATAAACACCACTCCCCGGAAGTGGCACCATTTTTGATAACGCTCAACTGCACTTCATCCAATTCTAATTGTAGGCGGTCTCTAACAATTATAAACCCAACTAAGAGTTGGGGCCGATCACACAGGGAGTGATAGAGTAGATAATTTGATCAAGACTAAAACCGTATCCTAATCATTTGTAGAGGTAGAAGTTTCGTAACATTAAAGTAAATCACAAAGTTTCGATAATTATATCAAATGGGGGGATTTGGGTAACAAATTTATGACTAGTAAAACAGGAGGTCAACAAGTAGAGAAATTTTCTTGGAAGTGTAATAAGTTTAATTCTAATTTCGCATAATGGGTGATTACTAGTTACTCAAAGATGTTGAATCTTGGTGAGTAGGCTAGGTTATGAGTGCAATATCTATTTCTCAATCAACTATTGCGAATCAAGTGAGTTCTTTCGAACCTCAACAGTCAAAACATGATCGAACAACCCAATACCTTAATTAATCCACTTTTTCAAGCTAGATTTATATGATTTCATTCAAACCAACTTTCTCAAGATCTATTTATTACAATGCCATCAACACAATCATCAACAAATAATTTGACTCTAACACTTATTTCTCAAGCAAACATCGATTACTAAGCTAGATTTGCATTTTCAACTATAATTCCTCAATTAAAACATAAACAATTAATTGAACCCATTTCAAATAAAAAATAAAATCAGTAATTAACAACACCCATTAGCTAATTATTGCATTCAACTACATAATCACACCCCCAAGAATAGGGGTTTTAGCCAAATATAGTAAAGAACAAGAAAATCATTACCAATGATGTTTTCCATTAGGTTAGACAACAATCTGCAAGTCTCCATATGCTAGAAATTAGGCTAAAAGTCTCATAATCCATAAATCTCTACTCAAAAATGTAAAAACAATGTTCTAGAATGTAAAATCTTAAAAACCCAAAAGTGAACAATGTGGCAACTCCTTCTCTTCTGTTGAAAATTGCATTTATACGTTCCCAGAATTTGACAATAGAGTCAACTCGGCAAAGTAAGCCGGGCTCGCCGAGTGCTCCTCTTCCCACCTTTTTGGCGTTTCTTTTCACTAATTCGTTCAGTAACTTTCAACGAAGTGAGTTGGGCTTCGATGAAATGGTCAGTGATGCACCGAGTGCTGCTCTTCTCTCCTTCTTATTGTGGATTTTCACCACTTCTTTCTGTAACATTTGGCAAGCTAAATTGGCATCGCCGATCTGTTTGGTGTGTCGCCAAATCACTTGTTTGATCACCAAGTTGATTTTGTCGATAGGCTGGCATGCTAGATCTTTAGGTGAGATAGAGTTCCACTCGGCGAATTGTTGAGTGGCTTTGGCGAGTACCATCTTTGCTTTCCTTCTACTTTTTTAGCGTTACTATTTTGCCTTCATTGTTGAATATTAACATACTAACATCAGTTATAAGCATAAAATAGGAATTGATGACACTAAATTCCTAAATATTAAGCCCTAAATGAGTCGAAATCCCCTACTCATCAGGTGTTTTGCTCGATTACCTCTCTATTGACGGCATTGACTCAAAAGAAAGTCAAATTCTTATGGTCAGAAGCATGTAAAAAGAGTTTTCAGGAATTGAAATATAGATTTACTTCTGATTATGTGTTTACTTTACTGGAAGGAACTGATGGGTTTGTTGGTTACTGTGATGCTTCAAGAATAGGGTTAGGATTTTCCTTATGCAAAATGGGAAAGTTATTTCCTATGCCTTAAGGGAACTTAATGTGCATGAAAAGAACTATCCTACCCATGAATTAGAACTAGAGGTGGTTGTGTTTGGTTTAAAGATTTAGAGGCATTACTTGTATGGTGTTCATATTGATGTCTTTACCGACCACAAAATTTTGCAATATGTGTTTAAAAAGAAGGATCTAAATCTTCACCAAAGAACATGCAAAATTCCATAATTGACCTTTCATAGTTTAAAACCGACTTTCAATCATCAATATCTAGAAAACATGGGTTAGACATGGGTTCATGGGGATTCATCTTAAAATAATTAAATTGTATCAATTCATACATAAAATTTCATAAATCAATAAAGTAAATCAACATTGAAAAGAACCCATGACATGGAAGAAAGCCCTAACTTAATTGGATATTTCTAACTTTGTACATTGGAGAATTTGGGAACTCCATGAAGGAAAGGGCCTCATGGATGAAAACTATCATACCTCAATGCCAAGAGCTTGTCTTCAATGATGGAATTGGAGGCTTGACTTGAAACCCTAGGTTGACTCCTTTTTCTTCAAGCTTCCTAGAGAGAGAAATATTTTGGGGAGGAAGATATTCTTCTTTTAAGAATTTGAGAGAATGATTTCAATTGCGAAAATTCAGGGTTAAATGTACTTATATAGAGGTTTAGGTGAAGGGTAAAACGACATAGTATTAGGCTAGAATAATTAAGAAAAGACCAAAAAACCATTAAGAAAATAACTGCCGCTCACCGGCGACAGCGACCTACGGCCCATCGATCAACTCACGGACCGCCCTTGTCGGACGTCGATGAGTTCAGAGACCAATAATTTTAGATCTCGAATGATGAGACCTACCCATGGGCCGTGGTCCCAACCGTGGGTCTCAACTTTTCACCCTAGATTTCTCTACGTTTGGGACTTACCTACGAGACCTATTGATAACACTTAACTACACTTCATCCGATTCTAAGTGTAAGTGATCGCTAACAAGTATAAACCCAACTAAGTGTTGGGGTCGATCCCACGGGGAGTGATACGGTAAAGAATTCGATTAAGAAGTAAAATGTTGTTCTAATAATTTGAAGATGTACACATTTTGTAACAATAAAGTAAATGACAATGTTTTGACAATTAATGTCAGATGGGGGATTTGGGTAACTAAATTATGATGTTTACTCATTCTGGAACATTGTAAAGGCTTGGAGACTATTACCAAGTTGATGGCCAATCGAGTTTGTAATTGTTTTTACCTTTTTATGATGTTTAGCTAAAACCCCAATTCTTGGGGTGTGATCATATTATGGGATGAATTAGCTTATGGGTATTGTTAATTACTGATTTAAATGCTTAATTAAAGTGGGTTGAATTGGTAGTTGTGTTTTAAACTAAGAATTGTAGTTGCAAATGCAATTGAAACTTTGAATTCTGGGCTTGCTTGAAAAAGAGGTTTTAGAATCAAAGCTTTCATTTGATGATTGTAGTTATTGGGTTGATATGGGTTTAGCTCAAAAGAGTAAATCCTTGTCTCAATTCTACCTATCTAGCTCGAGAGAGTAGATGAATTTAGGTGTGGGTTGTTCCTTTTTGCTAATCTTGTTGATGTTCGATAGAAATCACTTGAATCGTTATAGTTGTTAAAGAGAAAACTATTTTATTTATAGTCTAGCCTACCCACTGATATTTAGCAATTTATTAGTAGTTTCAATTACCGGTATAGTGAAATTTACCTATAATCAATCACATCTGAGAACTCTTCTCTATATTGTTATTTCCTTCGTGTTTGATTGTATTGTACTGATAATTGACAATCCAAACCCCCCATCTAACATTCGTTGTCATCCCTTTAGAATTGATTAAATGTTTTTCGATAAATTCTATTCCTATAACTGAATAGACCATTTTATAACTTCATAACTGAATTTACACACGTACCGCTCCATGTGGGTTCGACCCCAACTCTTCGTTGGGTTTTATACTAGTTAACGATCGTTTACACCTAGAATCAGATGAAGTTTACTTGAATCGTTATTTAAAATGGCACCGCTGCCGAAGAGTTGTGTTGTTTAGAATTCTATTATTGAAGTTGGATTGTGATTTTTTTGTGTTATAGTTGAATCGACATAGTTTGGTTTGTGTTGAATAGAGGAAGATATAAGCGTGAACGGGAGTAATAATAGCCAAGTGGGCCACAAAGACAATATTGGAAATATGAACGATGTGAATTACCCAATCCAATTGGGTGGTGTTGGTGCAATACCTCTACTTCCAATTGAGGGGAATGCTGTCTTCCATGTTACTAGCACGATGCTACAACTCCTCGAAAATATATGGAGGGCTAGCCCACGAAGACCCCCATGAGCATATTCAGAACTTTGTGGATGTTTATGGTATGTTCTCATTCAAGAATGTATCACAAGAATTAGTCTGTCTCAGGTTGTTTCCATTCTCTTTGATGGGTGAAGCTACCAAATGGTTAGCTGAGTTGCCGAGGGACTCCATTACCTCTTGGGATGAACTTGCATCAACGTTCAATGTGATATTCTTTCCCTCGTCAAAGATGATGTCTCTCAGAGATAGCATCCAATGTTTCAAACGCTTGGAAGGTGAACTAATCCACGAGACGTGGCTGAGGTTTAAGAAGTTGGTATTCAATGTCCGACTCATGGACTGCCAAACCATATATTGCAACAATACTTCTATAGAAGTCTTGACTCGGTGAGCAAATGAGTTGCTGATCAACTTGTTCTCGGAGGTATATTGCAACAACCCTATTAAGTAGCGTCTCAAATCCTTGATGGCATAAACAAGATAAATAGAGCATGGTACACTCGTGTAGACCAAGTCTCTCCTCTCACTTTTAGGATGAAAAAAGAGAAGATAGAGAAGGATTAAGAGAGAGACCAAAACATGGCCAAAATTATGACCCATCTAGATATCTTTTCAAAAAATGTGATGGGTAGTGGTTTGAAGAGTATAAATGTTGTGGGTGTTGGTGGAGTAAACCCAGATGAAGCACATTTTGAGGCATTGTACAATGAGTAAGTAAACTTCCTTACAAACCAAGGAGGTTTTCGTTCAAACTACCGAAGGTTGGTGGAAATCTGGGTTGGAATAGAGATGATCGAAGGAAAGATCGTGATAGAGAGTGGCGTAACCATAATGCTACTTGGAAGGAAAGAGAGGGTGACAAGGACAGATACGTCCCACCTCATGAGCGCCAAAAGCCCAAGGTACCAGAAAATGTCCGTACGAAAGACAAGCTCTCACACATTCTCAATAAGGTAGAAGGGTCAGACAAAGTCTTGAAAGAAATGAAAGAAGACGTCTCTACACTTAATCAGACGGTCACCTCCCATTCAGTGTCAATCAAGAAATTGGAAACACAAATGGGTCAAATTTCTTCTCATTTGAACACATGGCCAAAAAGGGGCATACCAGGTGACACCTTGGCCAACCCAAAGAATGATCCTTGAAAGTGTATCCACATCGTTCCACGATATTAAATAAGGCGCTTCTTCGGTTACAAACCCAAGTCTTTTATGTCTTAAATTTTGTTTTTGAATAACGGGTGTTGATTTTGCAGGTTGAAAAGTGAAAAGTGTTGGAAAATGGGCAATTAGGCGAGCCAAAAGTCCAGTCGGCGAATCGGTGAAGAGGTCAGCGAGCCCTGACTTGGATCGCCATTGGAACAACCCATCTTGATGGGGGAACTCTGTAAAACTTGGCGAGCTTAAAGCTTAGTCGGTTACTCGCCGAACAGATTGGCAAGCCCAAATTTTTTCGCCGTTTGAACCCCTAAGTTTCTGGGAGTTGTGTAAAACTCGGTGAGCCAAAATATCACTCGGCGCATATCCGAGTGGTTCGGCGGGCGCAAATTACTCTGTAGAATGGACGGCGAACTGAAAGGCTTAGAAGGCCAAACAGTTTAAAATTTCAAAATCTTTCACTTTCCTACTTTTTAATTCTCTCGCTTTCTCACCCGATATTAGATCTTTCATAATTTTTTGTTTTTATTCTCGTGTTACTTGGGATCTTTGCTTGGATTAATTATGGAATTCATTGCCCCCAACATTTCAACTATTCTTTTCGGCATAAAAGTTGGTTTTCCGAACACCGAACTCCATATTTGGTTCTACTCTAATGAAATTGCTATTTTGTTGTCGAATATTGTTTGGTAATCATCGTATGAGTTTTTGTTTGCCTAATTTTAATTGAAATAAGTATTAATCGGCCTTTATTCACGATTCTCCTGTCGTGTCTTGTTTAAAACGAGTCTAAATTGTTCGGTTGTGTTGAATATGTGTTGGGTATAGTGGGGTGAAGTTTGAGTAGCCCCAAATTGTGCTTAATGTTGTATTTTGCCCAATGATAGAGCGGTTGACGTCATTCTTAAGGGAAAAAGAAGTTAAATGGCCAATATTTGCCAAATCATGGGAAGTCTGAGTACCCTGATGACATTGGTAGTATGGGTCTTTCTTTAATTTCATAGTGTAGGTGTTTAATTTTGATTTCGTGGGCTGCGGTCTTGAGTTTGAAGAGGTGAGGTGAAAACTAGCACGTAGGGCCATTTGGCGAGTTGGGTCGAGCTCTCCAGTGGTTCGACGGTTCACCTATGTTCCCTAGATCGCCCTTTATTTCCTTAATTTGTGAGTATTTGTTCTGTAACTTTAGTCGATAAGCCTGAGCTCGCCGAGTTCACTCGGTGGCTAGCCGAAAGTTCTTCATGATCACCCCTCTGCTCCCCTAAATCCTTGAGATACATTGTAACTTTTGGTGAGCTACTTCTAGCTTGCCGATTGGTGTTGGCGATCCGCCGAAAGGCCCTGGACATCGTCGAACATCTTTAAATCTCTGAAATTTTTGTTCCGGAACTTTTGGCGAGCCAGGCCTGGTTCTCCAAAGTTGTTCGGCGACTTGCCGACCGGTTCGGCGACTTGCTGACCGGTTCGGCGAGTCTTTCTACAACTTATTTTCTACACTTTTTATGAAATTTTTCTAATGTTTTGCTATGTTGTTTCCATGAATGGCTAGACCAAAAGTTTCTGGAAGAGACATGCCGCCCCGAAAGCGGTCACGAGGAGTCATTATAGATGAGGATGCAACTGCATCCCGATAAAAGGCAGCAAAACTCCCTACCAAGGGAGGAAAAGGCTAAGGCAAGAGCAAGCCGCCCATGGTTATGACACTGGAGGCCAGCTACGATAATGAGGGACTCTACGAGAAACACCTCACCTTATCAGACCATAAGGGGGATCCACAGGATTCTTAGGCTTCCATCTCTGAACCTGAGGATGACCAGCTATTACAGGTCCGGAGAGCAGAGCTTCGCTCCAAGACGATGAATGATCCGTTTAGGATCTCGGTCCCTCAGATTCCTCCTCCTCCCTCAGCTTCAGCTCTAGTGCCTTTTCTAGAGCAGACAGTGGCCCCAACACCACCAGTACAGGGTCCTCCTCCCCGGTCACTCAACAGACTAACAACCGAGGGATTGAGGACCATATTAGAGGAGAAGAGATTGTCCACAATTGGTGTGGTGGATAGACATCCAACAGTGTTGGACACTCTCAGGTTCCACAGATTCAAGGTCTTTACCAAGCCCCGTGGCCCATACATTCCTACTTTGGTCCCGGAGTTCTACTTAGCTTATAGTTACTTGGTGCCTCAAGGGAAGAAGAAGTCTAGTGCCTTTAATTCGATGGACTTTGTGGTGGTCCGAGCCAAGAAAGTAAAATGTCGTAGTGATGACATAAATGTTGTATTCGAGCGTGCCTCTGACTTTATGCATGACTACCGGAGTATGATCAAGACAATGACTCTGGAAGACCTCAAAGGTTGGATAACCCCTTGAATAACGTTTCAAGCATACCTCATCCTATTCTAGGTACAAACGATCGATAACTATTATAAAACCCAACAAAACGTTGGGTTCAAACCCACAGGGAGCGGTACGTGTTCAAATTCAGTTATGAAGTACAAATGTTGTCTAATTAGTTATAGGAATAGAAATTATCGAAAAAGACATGTAAGCAAGTCTAAGGGGATGACACGAATGTCAGATAGGGGGTTTTGATTTGCAATTATCAGCTGCAACACAATCAAACACTAAGGAAATAACAATATATAGAGGAATTCTCGAGATGTGATTGATTATAGGCATATTTCAATATATCGGTAATTGAAACTACTAATAAATAGCTAAATATTGGTGGGTAGGCTGGACTATGAATGAATAGTTTTCTCTCGAACAACTATCACGTTTTCAAGTGATTTCTTTCGAACAACAACAAGCTTAGCAAAAATGAACAACTTACAACCTTAATACATCCACTCTCTCGAGCTAGATGGGTAGAATTGAGTTTAGGATTCAGTCTCTTGAGCTGAACCCATATCAACCCAATACCTACAAACCATTAATCAAAAGCTTTGGTTCTAAAACCTCTCTCTCAAGCAAGCTAAGAATTCAAAATTAGAAATGCATTTGCAACTACAATTCATAGATTAAAACACCGCTAATGATTAAACTCACTTCAATATAGCATTTAAATAAGTAATTAACAATACCCATAAGCTAATTCAACCCATAATCACATGATCACACCCCAAGAATTGGGGTTTTAGCCAAACATAATAAAAATAGAGAAACGATTACCAAATACATTCGCCATGATCTGGGTAAAGGTTCCCAAGTCTTTACAATAGTCTAAATTGAAGAAATTCAGAAACCCACTTGCAAAACCTCAAAATTAAGCTTAGAGATCCTCAAAGTATACAATAAGAACCAAAACTAAGGGATAAACTCTAACTCTAGAATGGGAACTGCAATGTCTCGGAGAAAACTTATTATGCCCCGGAAACTATTAAGTTGAACCCGAGAGTTCTAGAGCTTTTCGTAAGAGTTTTAGAGTGTGGTATGAGGATTAAAAATCACAAAAATAATTCCCGTACTTAGAATGGAGGTTTTAGGGGCTAAACGTTGAGGTATGACCCCCCAAGGGGTCCTTGAAGAGGACCTCAAAACAGCCCCCAAAAGCTGTCAATTAGCAGCACCTACGCTTGCCACCTACTGGCCGTAGGTGGACCCACGCCCCATGGGTTGGGGTCATGTGTCAAGGCCAAAGTTCCCCTCCAGGTTGAAGCTGCAGTACCTCAACTATGGAGGTGCAGTATGCTCAGTAGATCCAGCCACGAACCGTGGGTGGAGGAGTCATAAGTTTTAAGTTTTATGTTTTAGTTAGGGCTTTGAGGGTTAATTAGTAATTAGTTAGGGGTTAAGGGAGGTCAGTTAGTTAGTTATTAAACCACCTATATAAGCCTAATAGACCCCTAAACTAAGTGATTTAATTCATTCTTCAAAGAACCCAAATTCTCTCCAAATAATTCTCTCTCTAGAAGTGAAGAAGAAGAAGAAGAAGAAGAAGAAGAAGAAGAAGAAGCAGAAGAAGAAGAAAGGAAGTTAGGGCATATATTCCCCATTGATGCAAGCTTTGTTACTGCTTTCAATCAATGTATTTTATCTTAATCATCTATGGGTTCTTCCAACCATAGATCCCCCTAGGTTTTCCCCCAATTGTGAAGTCAAAACCCAACTCTAGCTAGGGTTTCTTCCTTCATTGTGGGTAGTGTTTAGGTATGATTCCAATCTAGTGGATAATACCTAATTATGATTGTATTAGAATTGAATTATGATGTTATGATGAATTTATGTGATTTCTATGGTAAACCATAGTCTAATTGATGAATGTGATATTATGTGGGTTTATGCCATGAAAGGTGAAATTGAAGAATTATAATTGATCTTCTAAAATCAATGTCATGTGTAGTAATTGTTCAAGGTTAGGAGCATATAATCATGAATTGAACTGGACTTTATTGAATATGAAGGATCATGACTAGTAAAGTTGAAATTGAACCTTTATGATCAAATATGACTAGAATCACCTACTAATGAATGATGTGATTAGAATATCTTGGAATTTAGGTATGAAAGATGATAGTAAGAGCTAAAGTTTTGAGTGTAAAGCATATAGTCATGAATGTTAATCACTAGGGTTTTGAGAGTAAAGCCAATGTGATGAACTAGATGTGTTAAGGCTTTTATAGTAAAGTCTAAATGAGAATAGAAGTCTAATAGGTATAATTGTGGTGAAAGGCCTATACTAACCTAACCTACCTTATAAATGCTTGAATGTGTAAAGTGATATAATTTAGTTGACTATGGATTGATTGTCAATGACATCCTTCTATGAGACATGAGTGTTAAGCAAGGCTTAACAAGTAAATCTAGGGGTGTATGCTTGGCTCCGAGTGGATATTGACAATGAGATGGAGTGTCACACAAGAAAGGGTCCGGGTTCCAAGTTGAAAGGAGAACCACACCTAGTTGATGTGAGGACTATCCAAGTTAAAGGGGGAACTCTTACGTAGTAGAGTGTGGGTTTTCCCAAAGTTAGGTCTCATGAGATGGAAACCTTCACATAGTTGAGTTAAGGTTTCTAGTAGCAATCTCCATATCCAATGAACTAAGACATACTTAAAGAAGTATCTCATAGTGTTCAAAAGCATTATTGAACTAATACATGCTTGAACAAGTATCTCATAGTGTTCAAGAGCATAATGGACTTAGACATGCTTAAGGTAGTATCTCATAGGGTCTATCTTAATAATGAACTAAGACATACGTAAAGGAGTATCTCATAGTGTTCAAAGTATAAATGGATTTAGACATGCTTAAGTAAGTATCTCATAGGATTCATGTTAATAACGAACTTAGACATGCTTAAAAAAGTATCTCATAGGGTTCAACCTAATAATGAACTAAGATGTGCTTAAGGAAGTACGTCATAGTGTTCCAAGGTTTAAAGAGAGATGAACTAATATGTGCTTAAGAAAGTACCTCATAGTGTTCTATGGTCTAAAGAGAGGAACTAGGTTCCAAACTAAGAAGTATTAGTATGAGGACCTAAAAGTGGTGCTTGGCATGGATAGTATTATGGGATGCTATTCATGCATTGTACGAGTATGACTTAAGGTTATTCAAGAAAGTGTTCTTGTGAGTGATGTATCTTGAGATAGGATTGTGATATAGTTGCCTTCCTTGTTAGTAGTGACTAAAGGTGAGAGATTCCCTTGGTTATAAGAAGTAAGCTAATAATGAGGCCAAAGGAGGGTAATTATGACTATGTTGACTTCAAGGTTATGCTTAGTGTGAAGGGTAGTATGGGATGCCTTTCATGCATTGCACAAGTGTGGTTTGAGGTTACTTAGGAGTATGGTGCCCTTATGGTATAAACGCTTAAAGAGTTTACCATGTATATAGACTATGATTAAGATGACCAAAAAGGGATGCTTAGCTTGGGTGGTATTATGGGATGCTATTCATGCATTGCACATGTATGCTTTTAGGTTACTTGAGAATAGTTCTATTATGGTATAGATGACTAAGAGTCAAATAATGCTTATATGATGCTTTTGTTGGAGACTTTGCTTTTTGTTATGATATTGTCTCCTATGATTATTATTGATGTTTCATGAAGTATTTCATATGATTTTGGATTATGTCTTATATTCACTAACGCTTGTCTTATGCTCTTATGGTATTATGCTAGCTAACATATTTAGTACATTTTTTACTAACGCATACTTTGCCTACATTCTAATCAAATGTAGGGTTTGGAGACTTGAGTGCTATTTGGAGATAGGTTTCTATGGAGCTAAGGAGTTGAAGATCTTGGTGAGTCCTCATAGCTTCGAGGATAAAACCCAATGTTTCCTTTATGTCTTTATTTCATGTTTTGAGACTATTGTATGGGCTGTGTCCTAAGAGTTTATTCTAAAGTTGTATTAGATGGTTTGGGATAAAGTATAGAAAGACTTCTTCTTACTTTTATGAAAATGACTTCGATTGTAAATTTTTTTAAATTTTCCATACTTTTCTATTATCTTATGTTCATGATATGCTAAGAGCTTGTATGAGGCTTTTCGGAGTCTTGTACACCGTCTTACGTCTAAGGGGTACTTCTGGGTCATAACAGAACTGCTCAAAATTCTATTTAAAATCCAATTTATAGTTGCCTGCGTTTGGCCTAAAAGTCTACTCGACGGGATAAGTCGCGCCTGTTCGAGTGGTTCAGCGATCCGCCGTTTGCTCTCTTTACATCATAATTTTGCATTGGTCTTCAGCATCCCAAGTCCTGTAACTTTGGGCGATCTAGTATGTTGTTGCAGATTTGATCAGCAATTCGCCGACTGCCTATTTCTGTCGCCGACTTGGTTTTTTCCCAGGGCTGGCACGTTGGAACTTTGGGTGAGCTAAATCGCCACTAGGCGGTGCGCTGAGTGGTCTTGGCGATCTGTAAAATCGCTTTTCTTCACTTCTTTAGCTTTTTAGTTCCTTTTCTGGTAGTGTCCTTGCCTTGCTCCTTAGACGCTCTTGCTGCAAATCAACATTTTAACATCAATTTAGAGCATTAAATAGGCATTTGAGGACATTTATACTATCAAAATAAAGCCCTAAATGAGTCGAACTCTCGAACTCATCAACATTGCCAACTTAAATTTTTGCTTGTCCTCAAGTAAAACTCAAGATCAACAGTTGAACAAGGATGTCTACAAACAGTGTTGTATAAGACTCAACATAAATGCACACAATAAGGTTCAAACTACTCATAACATGATCTATTGTGCACTCAAAGGTTTAAATTGTGACTCACCATCATCAAGTATGCTCAAGCTCACAATGCTTTCTTCAAATGCAGGTTCAAGCTCAACAAAATTATTCAAATGCCCTCACAAGAAAGATGATTCCATGTTCACACAAAATTTCTCAACAATTTAAAGTACTGGAATCACATATAACTCTCACACTTACAAAGATGAACACATGCATGACTTCACCCACAGGTTTGCCCTTATTTTCCAATCAACATTCGTTTCAACTCACTCAAGATCACAAAGGTCTTTTCAAGGCTTGTAACGGGGTTGAATGTAAATGAATGGTCATTTAGGCTTAGTGGCTTCTACCTTTATGAAGTATGAGCTGAACATCACTTTCCTCCTTTTCTTTAAGATTTCAAGTATGCTTATAAACCACCCCATTATTCAAATTCATATGAACCACCGGATACCCCATCTCTTTTGCAATTTTCACTACTTTATTTCACAACTTTTTCTCTTTTTCAGTCATTTTCTTTCACTTCCTTTCTCTCTTTTTTTGCATTGAGGGGTTCCATCTTTTTCAAAACAATCGATCAAAGGGAGAATTATTCACACTTCTTGACTTTCCTTCTTTTTTTCCACACCCCCAAGTTAGGCTTCTGGCCTAAGTTGGCTATTCAAAGAAACCAAAACTTCATGAAGATTATGGGTGAATGGATAAAGAAATCAAAGTTGTTCAAGTTTCTTCCAACAAAAGGATAGGCTTGATGGGTGCCAAAACACGATTCACACTTCTCACAAGGTTGGCCATAAAAGAGGTATATTGTCAAATTGGTTTAGTCTTCAAAATTTTCACCTAAGATTATTTCAATTGCTTGCTTCACTTCAATCTATCAGACCAACGAGGAAAATTCTAGGTGTCATCAAATACTCAAGATGACCTCACCACACAAGGCATTGATACAATCATTAGAAAAGACTCCACACTTTCTAGCTAGCGTGCAATGTTCATCACAATAGACTTCATTGCCAATCGGCTAGTCACAAGAAGATGCTCAAAGTTCACATATTGCCTATGTAACTACATTTACCACATCATAGCTGCACATTCATTTTGTTCAATTAAGAGCACTATTCAAGTCATCGATATTCACCACAACTCACACTCAAATTTGTACAAGAACAACAACAATCACACACACAAGACGTGGCAACATTTTTAAAAATGGTTCAAAACCGCTTTTACATCAAAACAATGGGCCACAAGCTAAGAACAATCGTGATACCACAACCAAGATATATAAAACAATAGGCTCCATATTCACAAAAAACATCATCAAAACATAACCAATATTCACAAAACACTCACTAGAGCTATGTATGGAAATACCTCACCCCACCTAAACAAATACACAGTTTTCCTCAAATGTAACTAAAGCAAAAATAGTATATGAAGTAATAGAGAGGGAGGGGAAAGGTCATCCTACCACGCTAAGCCTGGGGTGAAGTCTACATGTCCGTCGCTCCATCTGTCTAGGTATCAGTGCCCGGCGTCTCAAAAATCTTGGCTCCATTGAAGCCCACCATGGAAACATCCCTTAAAGAGGCCTGTCTATCTGTCTTGTACATGAAACCCTCCAAGTCAACCAAGTCCTCATAAGAAACCTCCTCTCTATTACCAAGCTGCTCCTTATTTGTCTCAGCCTCGAACTCTCCAGGAGCTTCATCAGCTTTAACCTCATCACTGGTGGTAGCCAGAGGCACATCTGAATATGCTGGAATATCGATGCCCAGACGATCTGGGATCTCCAGAGTGCCAAAGATTAGGGACATATATGTGGACTTTAGCTTGTACACATCCTTCCTCAACTTAGTAATGTCGGCTTTCAATGCCATCAACTCATTAGTGGCTCCTTTCCTCTCTCACATACCTCTACTCTCACCATAAGGGCATCAATCGAAGCTCTGAGAGGTGTCAATGCAGCATCAATGGCTCACTTAATCATCCCAGGAATAACGGCCTCTAAATGAGAGGCACACACATAAGCAGACTAGGCTAAGTGTCGCATCTTGTAAATCATGGCCTGGGTGATTGGAAGCTTAGAAGTTGAAGCAGCAACAGAAGATCTAGGAGGAGGTGTTGCAGTAGAAGAGGTAGGAGTCTCAGAAGAAAGAGGTACATATGTAATTGACGGCCCACTGGACGGATTAGGCATGAGTGCCTCTATAGGGACCATATCAAAATCAACCTCTGGGGATGTGTCCACCAGGGCTGCCTTCCTCCTGTCAGCCTCATCTCGCTGGTATTCGGCCTTAATATGCCAGATGTTAGTAGAGGAGGTGGGTTTCACCTCCATATCCATCTTCTCATATCGAGAAACACGGGCTCGTCTACACAACTCCGTTATCAACACCAGGAATGTAAGAAAAGTTTGAATGTGCTTGGCCCTCCTGGCCATCTCTTGCTCAATTAATAGTCCCAAATTCAGCGACTAGCGAGAAATGATGGACCCTAGACATGCTGCCTTCAGGTTTCTAAGTATGGATTCATTTTGGGATGGCATGATAGAGCTGCTGATGAACCTGATGATCCTTCTTTTCTATGGGCACACCTACCTTTATCCATCTCGAGGTGGCATTGATGAGTCTGATATTTAGACTTATTAAGGCTTTATTTGGATGATTTAGTGTCCTCAAATGTTTATTTTATGCCAATAACTGATGTAAAATCCTTGATTTCCAGGTATTTGGATTGAGGAACAAAGCATGGACACTAATTTCCAAAGATGAACGAAGCGAGCTAAAAGAACGAAGAAATGAAGGCCTGGTGATCGCCAAGTCCCTTTGGCAAGTCACCGAATGGGAACCATCTCGCCTAAAGTTCCAGTGTGCCAAGCCCTGAAGGAGAAAATCGAGTTGGCGAGCGAAAGAAGTTGTCTGCATGTCACCGAGTGGTTCCGCGATGCAGTGTTGGATTGCCCAAAGTTACAGAACTTGAGGATGTTGAACACCAAAGCAAAAAAGGGATGGAACTGACCGAAGGGCGAATCGCCGAGCCCGACTTACTGCGCCAAAGGGCTCTTCGCATCATATTTTTGGCAACTATAAATACATTTTCAAACATTAAGTTTAGTATCAAATTTTATTTTGAACATTCATTAGATTAATTTTTGAGTTTCAACTTTGAATATTGAGACAAGTTTTCCTTAGCTTTGAAGAATTGAAGTTTTTCATATTTGAGAAATTGGAAGTGGGTGTTTGAGATTCTTAAATTTGGACCTTTGTAAAGATGAAATTAATCTTACCCAGTTGATGGAAACACAATTTGGTAACGATTTTTTATCTATTTATGATGTCTAGCTAAAACCCCAATTCTTGGGGTGTGATAATGTGATTTTGAGCTGATTTAGTTTATGGGTATTGCTAATTGTTAGTTTAAATGCTGTTTAGAAGTGATTTCAATCATTAATTGTGGTTTAATTTAAATATTATTGATTGATGGTTTGTGGGTAATTGGTTGTTATGTGTTCAGCTCGAGAGAGTGAATCCTAAACCCCTTTCCACACATTCAACTAGAGAGAGTGAATGGACTAAGGCTTGGGTTATTCTTATTTTGCATGCTTGTCGATGTTCGAGAGAAATTGACTTGATTCGGGGTAAATTGTTCGAGAGAAAATTTACCTCCTCTATAGTCTAGCTTATTCACTAATTTACACCTATTTACTAACCGTTGCAATTAACCATTTGCCTACATTAGCCTATAATCAAATCACATCCCAAGAACGCATCTCATTATTGTTATTATTGTGTTAATTGTTGTTGCTGTAGTTGATAATTAAAACCAAAACCCCCATATTTGACATTCGTGTCACCCCCTGATTTAAATTATGTTTTTATTCAATAATGTCTATTCCTATGATTGACTTGAGCATATTCATACTTTATTCTTGATTCTTAAACATGTACCACTCCCTGTGGGATTCGACCCTAACTCATTTAGTTGGGTTATTATACTGACTAATGATCGTTGACACTTAGAACTAGATGAAGTGTCCTTGAAATGTTAATCGAAATGGCGCCACTACCGGGGAATGTTGTTGGTTAAGATTCTTTGGTTAAGTTGAATTTTGTTCTTGTTAGTTATAGTTGAATTTACTTACTTTCAGTTTTACTTTGTGTGTTGTTGTTTTGAATAGAGGAAATGAGTGTGATCAGAAGTAATGGTAGCCAAGTGGGCCACCAAGATGACATCGACAACCTCAACGATGTCAATGAGCCTAATGCTAATGACCCTCATCTAATGGGTGGAATTTTTCTATTCACTTGCCTCCGACTGAAGGGAACGTTGTGTTCCATATTACAAGAACAATGTTGAAGCTCTTTCAATTGAAAGGGTTGTTTGGTGGGCTGGCTCCTGAGGATCCCCATGAACATATTAGAAACTTTGTTGATGTTTGCGGGTCGTTCTACTTCAAGAATATATCCCAAGAGTCGGTCCGGTTGAGGTTGTTCCCATTTTCTTTAATGGGAGACGCATGTAAGTGGCTAACTGAATTGCCACGGGAATCAATCACTTCGTGGGAAGAGCTTGTCACCGCATTTCAAGTGCGATTTTTCCCTCCTTCGAAGATGATAACTCTTCGGGACATCTTCCAAAGCTTCAAGCGTTTAGAGGGTGAGCCAATTCATGAGACTTGGTTGTTATTCAAGAAGTTGGTGCTGTAATGACTAACTCATGGTTTGCCCGACAATGTTTTGCTGGAATATTTTTACCGAAGCCTTGATTCGGTGAACAAGGGTGTAGCTGACCAACTTTCTCTGGCAGGTTTGATTCAATAACCTTATATTATAGCAGCCTAGCTTTTGGATGGTATGACCACAATTAATCGGGCTTGGTACACCCGCAAAGATCAAGTGTCCCCTCTCACGTTTAAATTGACCAAGGAGCAGCTTGAGAAAGACCAAGAGAGGGATCAGATCATGGCAAAGATCACGATACAAATTTACATTTTGTCCAAAAATGTCATGGGAGCTGGTGCTCGAAGTTTCAATGTTGTGGGTGTCGGGTGTGTTAATCCCGATGAGTCCAAGTTTGAAGCATTGTACAATGAAGGGGTGAACTTCCTAGCCAATCAAAGAGGTGGTTATCGTTCAAACTACCCAAGGTAGGGTGGTAACCAAGGTTGGAACAAGGATGAAGGCTGGAAAGATCATGATAGAGAGTGGAGGGATTGTAATCCCACTTGGAAAGAAAGGGATGTGGAGAAGGACATGTACATTCCTCCCTACGAGCGCCTAAGGCCCAAGTATTCCGAGGGTTGTAGGTCAGAGAATATGCTTTCTCATATTCTCAACAAGGTTGAGGGGTCTGACAAAATTTTGAAAGAGATGAAGGAAGATGTGTCGACCCTTAGCCAAATGGTTACCTCATATTCCATCTCTATCAAATAGTTAGAGACCCAGGTGGGTCATATCTCTTCTCATTTTAACCTGAGACAACAAGATGGGTTGCCTAGTGATACTATGGCCAACCCCAAGAATGAAGTTTGAGTGAGAAAACTTGCGTCGTGCCACGATGTTAAATAAGGTGTTGCCTGGGAGGCAACCAATGTTTTATTTGTTTTCTTTTTGTTTATAAAATAATCGTGTGTTGATTGTGCAGGTTAAATTGTGGAATGTGTTTGAAAAGTGGAGATTAGCGAGAAGAATGTCCAGTCGGTGACTCACCGAAGAGGTCAGCGAGCCTGACTTGGACCGCCGTTGGACTCATGGAAGTTTGAAATTGGAGTCTATAAAACTCGGCAAGCCCATGAGATAATTGGCAAATCGCTGACGAGGTCGGCGATCACGATTTTGTCTACCGTTTGGACCCCCACATTAACTAGAGGTCCTATAAAACTCAGCAAGGTAAGAGCCCACTCTGTGTATCGCCGACTGGGTTGGCGAGTAACACTAATGTCGCCGAATGGGCGAGAACTGGATGGTTTTTAAAGGACAAAAGTTCAAAATCTTTCACAATCCCTCACTTTTTAACTTCCCAAACTCACACCCGTACTATATTTTACTATATTCTTGTGTTTTTATCGCGTATTAGTCGTTGATTGTGTGTTCAGAGTTGGATTCTTTTCCGCCTAGCTTTACAAGTTTTATTTTCGGCATAAAAGGTTGGATTTCCAAACCCCTAACTTATATTTAGCGATTGTTGCTCATTTGCAATTGTTCTTATCTTAGTGATGTGTGCTAGGCCTCTCCGATCGTAATTGTGTGCTTGTATGCCTGTTTTAATTTGAATATTGTGCCTATGATGCCTTTATTGTTAATTTCCCGAATAATTTGTGCCTTAAAATTGATCAAAATTGTTGGGTTGTGCTTAAATGGTGTTGGGTTTAGTCGGGTGAAGTCTAAGTAACCCACATTTGTGCCAAATGATGTATTTTGCCCAATATTGGAGCGGTTGACGTCATTCTTAAGGGCAAAAGTCATCAAATGGCCAATTTTGGCCAAATTAGGAGAAGTCTGAGTGTTCCAGGGGTATGGGTATAATCGGTCTTAGTTTAATTGAAGCAGTGTATGGTTTGATTTTGTTTCCGGGGGCTGCGGAGTTGAACTTGGAAGTCGGGGTAGAAAGTAAGCACGTTGGGCCATTTGGCTAGCTGGGTTGAGCTCGCCGAACCACTCAGCGGTTCGCCGAATCCCCCTAGATCGCCTTTAATTTCTTGCAATTCTTGAAGTTTGGGTTCTATATCTTTCGGTGAGAAGCCTGAGTTCACCGAGTGCACTCGGTGACTCGCCGAAAGTCCTTCTTGATCACCCTTTGTTCCCCCTTAACCCCTACAACGCACTATAACTTTCGGCGGGCTAGTACTTACTCACCGAATGATGTCGGCAATTCGCCAAAAAGGCCCTTCTCAACGCCGACATGCCATTTTTCTGGAAAGTTTGGGATCCAATCTCTTCGGTGCCCGACTTGGCTCGCCAAAGCATTCGACGAGTCTGTCTTTAATTGCTTGTCTGCACATTTGCTTGAACTGTTTCTAACTATTTTTGATGTTTATGCAGATTTGGCTAGAATAAACCTTGATATGTCGCCTCGTAAAAGAGCACGGGGCATCGTCATAAATGAAGGAGAAGCCAACCCTCCTAAAAAGGGAATAACAGAACCTCATAGGGGATATAATGGCAAAGGCAAGAGGCCAACATCTGAGGTTCCGGAGCACAACTCCGGCAGCGAGGGAGAAACCTTTAACTCCAAAGTTGTATTATGTTAGTTAGAGAATGACTAGCAATTACAGTCCCGGAGAGTAGAGATCCGTGCTAGTTCTCTCCCTGACTCAGCTAAAGTCCCAGCAGCCTCTCCCTAGCAGATACAGTGCCAGCTCCGACACATCCTGTGGCTCGAGTGCCGCCAATGGTCCCTCATCTCAGGCTACTCAACAGATTAAAAACCGATGGGTTGCGGACTATTCTTTAGGAGAAGCTACTTTCTACAGAGGGCCTAGATGGTAAATACTCTAGGGTGAGGGAGACACTCCAGTACCATCATTTCGAGCAGTTTACCAGGCCCCGGGGCCTCTACATCCCTACATGGGTCTGGGAGTTTTACTCGGCATATGATGACCTGGTTCCTAAAGGCAAGAAGAAGGCTAGTACTTTCAGACCGGTGGTATCCTTCATAGTACGGGGGACAGTAGTGCATTGTAGCCGTGATCACATCAATGCGGTTCTTGATAGAGGATCAAACTTTGACTACCCCAATCTGTCTACCACTACGACACCTTTGGATGAGCTCAAGGGCTGGCTAGATCCCCTCATCTCTGGCACCACGCCGTGGTGGATTGAGGTAGGAATCCCGATCGAGAAGAAAAATTTGAATGTAGTTGCGCGATATTGGTTTGTATTCATCAGTATCTCCGTTATACAATCCTAGAATGAGTCCATTCTCTGCCATCCTAAGGCGGCCTGTCTCGGGTCGATTATGTCTAAGAAGAGCATTGACTTGGGGCTTATAAAGCAGGAGATGGCCATGAGGGCTAAGTAGAGCCAGACCTCCCTACCATTCTCAATGCTGATTACAGAGTTGTGTCGGCATGCTGGAGGTCCCGTGATGGGACCAGAGATTTTGAGGTCACTCCTACATCCTCCACTGATATCAGGCATATAGAGCCCGAGTACACTCGAAAGGAGGCCGACAGGAGGAGAGCAGCTCCGATAGATACATCTCCGGAGGTGGACATTGACTCTATACTTCTAGAGGCATCTTTGCCTACTCTGGCCTCTGGGCCGTCAGGTACATCTGCTTCCACTTCTTCCTCCCAGGCTCCTGGTACTTCTACTGCAGCCCAGCCCCCCAGGATTACTCAGGCTATGATCCTGAAGATGGGGCACCTAGCCCATTCAGCTGATGTGCGGGCTACTCGATTAAAGGTAGTCGTCCCATGGATGTTTGAGAGTGCCATCCTTGCTGCACTTATCCCCCCTCCGGACTTCTGTTGATGATTTGAGTGCGAGATTCAGGGGTTGTGGGAGTAGACAGGGGGAGTCTTCTGAGGTGATGGCTTTGAAAGCCGAGGTTACAGTTCTTCACGTGGACTACTTGAAGTCCACAGACTTCACTTCACTATTGGAGGCAGCGGATGAAGTAGATGCCCCATCAACTTATGAGATTCCTCCGGCCACCACCAGAGACATACATAGGGATGGCATAGCAGTTGATGAGTCAGAGGCAGTGTCCGATGAGGAGAAGATAGAGGTGAGGTAGGAGAGCATATATGGAGACCTGTCAGATCTGGAGGAGACGATTGTACAATCGGTGATCCAGACATTACTGACAGAGACGTCCATGGCTGGGTCCAATGGAGCTGGCACTACTGATGTTACACCGGGCACTGATGCCCCGACAAATGGAGTGACTATTTAGACAAGATTCTCTTTACCTCCCTCTCTGTCTTCTTTTATTGACTTTTTGGATGTTTTCTTGCATTTGAGGATAAATTTCTTTTTGTTTGTGGTGGGGTGAGGTATTTCCATACCCTCCTCTTGTGATTAGTAATTTTGTTTATATATTGGGTTTTGTGCTATAAATTATGATTTGGCACTATTTTTGTGGTTGTTTGAGCTTGTGGCTCCTGAGTTTGAATGTAAATGATTTTTGACCCTCTTTGAAAATTTTGTGCCACCTCTTGATTGTGTTTGAATGTGGTTGTTCTCTTGCAAATTTGAGTATCAATCTTGATCAATATCGATGACTTGAATAGTGCTCATATTTGAAAAAAATGAATGTGCTGCTACAATGAGGCAAAATGAAGTCGCATAGACAATATGTGAACTTTTTGCATCTCGTTGTGACTAGCCGATTATCAAATTAAGTCTCTTGTGATGAACATTGCACACTAGCGAAAGTGTGGACTCTTGTTTGACATTGGTGTCAATGCCTTGTGTGATGAGCTTACCGTGAACCATGTGTGATGACACCTAGAATATGCCCCGTTGGTACGGTTGACTAAGTGATGCAAGCTCTTGAAATGATCTTAGGCAATAATTTTAAAAAGTGAAACAATTTGACATTATACCTCTTTTGTGGCCTACCTTGTGAGTGTGTGAACTTCGCTTGAACACCTGTTGAGCTTTTCCCTTTTTCTTCGATGAACTGGATGTGATTGTGACCTCTCTTTATCATAATCCTCAAGATTTGTCATTTGTTTGAAATAGCCAACTTAGGCCAAAAACCTAAGTTAGGGGTGTGGTGAAAAGAAAAGGTGAATCAAGAAGTACAAGGAAGTCCCCCTTGAGCCATGGTTCTGAGAAAGATGGAACCATCCTTACAAAAAAAAGAGGAGAAAAAGAAAAGAAGAAGGAAAAAGAAGCATAATGAAAATGTTTTAAAATAAAGTTGTGAAAGCACAAGAGAAATGAGGTTTCCGACATTCCATGGAAAGTATAATGGGGTGACTTTTGAGAATGAATGAAAATGTTGAAGAAAAGGGAAGAAAGTGTTGTCCATACCACATTTCATTAGGATAGCAGCCACTGAGCCTAAATGACCATACCTTTACACTCAACCCCGTTACAATCCTTAAAAAAACCTTTTTGATCTTGAGTGAGCTGAAACAAGTGTTGATTGGAAAACAAGGGCAAACCTATGGTTGTTGTCATGCATGTGTTCATGTTTGTGAGTGTGAGAGTTTTGTGTGATTCCGGAACTATAAAATGTTGAACCATTGTGTGTGCAGTTGGAATCATACTTTGTGTGAGGGCATTTGAGTACTTTTGTTGAGCTTGAACTTGCATTTGAAGCAAGTATTGTGAACTTGAGAATCTTTGATAATGGTAAGTCACAACTTGAATCTTTGAGTGCACAATTGATCTTTGCATGAGTAAGTTGAGTCTTTTCGTGTGCATTCATGATTGAGTCTTGTGTAGAACTGTTTGAGACATCCTTTTTCAACTGCTGAACTTGAGTTCTACTTGAGGACAAGCAAAAGTTTAAGTTGGGGGTGTTGATGATTCCGAGATTTGGACTCATTTAAGACTTTATTTGGATAGATTTAGTGTCCACAAATGCTTATTTTGTGCCAATAACTGATGTAAAATCCTTGATTTCCAGGTATTTGGATTGAGAAACAAACCATGGATACTAATTTGCAGAAAGGAATGAAGCGAGCTGAAAGAACGAAGAAAGAAGGCCTGGTGATCGCCAAGTCCGTTTGGCGAGTCGCCGAATGGCCACCATCTCACCTAAAGTTCCTGTGTGTCAAGCCCTAAAGGAGAAAATTAAGTTGGCGAGAGAAAGGAGCAGTTGGCGTGTCGCCGAGTGGTTCCGCGATGCAGTGTTGGATCACCCAAAGTTATAGAATTTGAGGATGCCGAAGACCAAAGCAAAAAGGCAATGGAACTGACCAAAGGGCGAATCACCGAGCTGATCGGTGAGCCCAACTTACTACTCTGAATGGCTCTTCGCAGCATATTTTTGGCGACTATAAATACATTTTCAAACATTCAGTTTAGTATAAAATTTTATTCTGAACATTCATTAGATTAATTTTTGTGTTTGAATTCTGAGTATTGAGACAAGTTTTCCTTAGCTTTGAAGATTTGAAGTTTTCCATTTCTGGGAAATTGGAAGTGGGTCTTTGGATTCTTCAATTTGGACCTTTGTAAAGACGAAATTAATCTTACCCAGGAGATGGAATCACAATTTGGTAACGATTTTTTATCTTTTATGATGTCTAGCTAAAACCCCAATTCTTGGGGTGTGATTATGTGATTATGGTCTGATTTAGTTTATGGGTAATGCTATTTTTAGTTTAAATGTTGTTTAGAAGTGATTTCAATCATTAATTGTGGTTTAGTTTAAAGAATTGTAGTTGTAAATGTAGTTCTACCTTCGTATTTTTAGCTTGCTCGAGAGAGACGTTTTAAAACCAAGATTATTGATTTATCGCATGTGGGTATTGGGTTGTCATGGGTTCAGCTCGAGAGAGTGAATCATAAACCCTTTTCCACATATTCACCTCGAGAGAGTGAATGGACTAAGGCGTAGACTGTTCTTATTTTGCATGCTTGTCGATGTTCGAGAGAAATTGACTTGATTCGGGTAAATTATTTGAGAGAAAATTTACCTCCTCTATAGTTTGGCATATTTACTAATTTACAGCTATTTACTAACAGTTGGAATTACCCATTTGCCTACATTAGCCTATAATCGAATCATATCCTAAGAACCCGTGTCATTATTGTTATTATTGTGTTATTTACTGCTGCTGTAGTTGATAATTAAAACAAAAACCCCTATATTTGACATTCGTGTCATCCCCTGATTTAAATTATGTTTATTTTCAATAATGTCTATTCCTATGATTGACTTGAGCATATTCGTACTTTACTCTTGAATTTTAAACACGTACCACTCCCTGTGGGATTCATCCCCAACTCATTTAGTTGGTTTATTAAACTGACTAATGATCGTTGACACTTAGAACTGGATGAAGTGTCCTTGAAATGTTAATCATGGCATCAGATAATAGGGGTGTCAACCAACCCTCAGGTCCTCCAACGACTTCCTCTAGATCAGATCGATGTATTGGTGCATGAAGTTATAAGGGCATCCCAAAACAACATTTATGTCCTCACTTTCACACTTCACCTTTTTTCCCCGGACTATAACAGAGTCAACTGATTTGAATGCATTGACCTTCTTATTCCCTTTTGGCACCAAGTCTCCATAAGCTAAATAGAATTCTCGGACAAAATTTGTAATGTAGGGATCCCGAGGCTTAGTGAAAATTTCAAACTTATGGAACTTGAGAGTGTTCCATATCCCTCGATACCTGTCTACCACACCATCTGTTGACAATATCTTCTCCTCAAGAATACTCGTCAACTCATCGGTCTTTAGTCTGTTGAGAGACCGGGGAGGAGGACCTTCTACTGGTGGCGCCAGGACCACAATCTGTGTTGGAGCTGCAGCTGGAGGAGGAGAGGCACCTGGATCCTAGACGGATCATGCATCGCTTAGAGAAAAGCTCTGTTCTCCGGGCCTATAAAAACTGGTCATCCTCAGGCTCGGAGATGGAAGCCTGAGAATCCCCCTCGTTGTTTGATGATGTGAGGTGAGTCTCGTAAAGTCCCTCACTGTCGGAACTGTACTCTGGTGTCTCAGCCACGAGAGCCTTGCCCTTCCCTTTTCCTTTTCCTCCCTTGGTAGGGAGTTTGGCCGCTTTTGCTCTGGATGCAACTGCATCCTTATTTATAACTACTTCTCGTGCTAGCTTTCAGGGCTTCATGTCTCTTCCTGACACTATGGGGATAGCCATTTCTGCAAACACTCTAGAAAAATGTTGGAAAAAGCATAGAAAATAAGTTGCAGAATGACTCGCCGAACGGTTCAGCGAGTTGCTGAATCACTTTAGCGAGCCATATCGGGCTCGCCGAAAGTTACAAAGAAAAAATATCAAAAATTTAAAGCTAGTCGGCGATGTCCAGGGCCTTTTGGCCGATCTCTGATACCAATCGGTGAACTAAATGTAGCTTGCCGAAAGTTACAGTGTATTTTAAGTATTAGGGGCGCAAAAGGGCAATCAAGAAGGACTTTCGACGAGTCACCGAGTGAACTCGGCGAGCTCAGGCATATCACCGAAAGTTACAAAACACAACCAACATTTTATGGAAATTAAAGGCAATCTAGGGGAACCTAGGCGAACCGCCGAACCAATTGGCGAGCTCGACCGAACTCGCCAAATAGCCCTTCGTGCCAGTTTTCTACCCCTTTCTTCAAAATTTGACCCACAGCCCATGAAATCAAAATTAAGCACATACATTATGAACATTAATAAAGACCCATACTACCCATATCCTCGGGGTACTTAGACTTCCCCCAATATGGCCAAAATTTGCCATTTGACATCTTTTGCCCTTAAAAATGGCATCAAACGCTCCATTATTGGGAAACATCCGACATTTAGCACAATCCGGGGTTACTCAGACTTCACCCCGCTGTCCAAACATAAATTAAGCACAACCCAACCATTTAGACTCAATTCTAACAATAAAAAACACGAGAATCGATTAATTACTAGCAATTAGGCACGCATTTAATTCAGTATGGGCAATCCAACAATTAAACACAGTAAAATCAATTACCCAACAACAATCAACAACACATTACCACTTGCATTCGAGTTCAACCACATATTTAAGTACAGGGTTCAAAAAACCAACCTTTGTGAATTTTTTTTAATTGAAATGCTAGGTGGCAAAGTTCCACAATCTCGAGCAAAGATTTCACAAGATATGAGACTAGAAACAAGAAAATACGAAAGATCTAATATAAGGTGTGAGAGTACAGGAGTTAAAAATGGGAGAAGAAAAAGGATTTTGAAAATTTAAACCGTTTGGCATTTAAAACCATTTAGTTTGCGCTCTTTTCGGCGAAGTAAATCGCGCCCGCCAAACCACTCGACAATGTGTCGATTGGTATTTTGGCTCGCAAAGTTTTATAGAACTCCCAGTAATTTGGGGGTTCAAATGTCTGACATAGTCGGGGCTCGCCGACCTATTCGGCGAGTTGCCAACCGAGCTTTTAGCTAGTCGAATCTTACAGATTTCCCCTACAAGCTGGGTGGTTCCAACAACGGTCAAAGTCGAGGCTCAGCGACCTGTTCGGAGAATCGCTGACCGAGCTTTTGGCTTCACTAAGAACCCATTTTCCAACACTTTTCACTGTTCAACCTGTAAAATCAACATCCGTTATTCAAAAGAAAAACTAAAGCATCAAAAACTTGGGTTTTCTCCCAAGAAGCACCTTATTTAACGTCGTGGCACGACATAAATACCATTTCTAGCTTCATTTTTGGGGTTGTCCGTTATGTCACTAGGCAACCCCCCTTTTTGTCTTGGATTCAATTGGGTCGAGATTTTACGTATTTGTGTCACCAGCTACTTAATAGAGACTGAATGAGACAACACCATCTTATTGAGAGTGGAGTGATTTCACGTTTCAGGACACTTCATCAAATATGAAGTGCCAACGATCATGAGTAGTAATATAACCCAATTAGTGAGTTGTGGTCAAGTACCAAGAGAGTGGTACGTAGATGAGAATTACTAGGCAAGTAAAAATATGCTCTAGTCAATCATAGCTAAAAACATTTACGAAATAAGGCAAAGCACACAAATAAAAGAAGAAAAAAGCCCTATGCCCCCTGATCATGCCTCGAAGAAGGCAATTCACGAGGAAAGTGGATATCTCCTTTCAGTCGAGATTAAATTAAGGGTGACACAAGTGTCAAATATAAAAAAAAAAGGTTTTGTAATTATCAACTAAAACAACAAATAACATGAAATTACGAATATGGAGACGAGATTCTTCGAATGTGATAGTATTATGGGCTAAGGTAAACAATCGGGTAATTCCAATTAATAGTAAACCACTGCAAATCAGTGAACAAGCTAGACTTTAGTGGGGGTAAAGTTTCTCTCGAACAATTTACCCCAAATCAAATTGGTTACTCTCGAATGCTAATAAGCCGCAATGAAGCACTTCATTCGCTTTACTGCATTCACTCTCTCGAGCTAAACCAATGACAAACCAATACCCATATACCATAGATTCAGTAATTTTGGTTTTAAAACCTCTCTCTCTCGCAAGCCAAAAACATGAAGTTAAGATTGTATTTGCAACTACAATCCCATTAAATTCAACCACAACTACTGAACGAAATCACTTTTAAACAACAAATAAACTATCAATTAGCAATACCCATCAGTTAATTCAACCCATAATCACATAATCACACCCCAAGAGTTGGGGTTTTAGTAAAAGATAGAAATCGATCCAGAAATGTGTTTCCATCAACTAGGTACGATTAATATTGTCTTTAGAAATGTCTAAGATGAAGAATCTTCAACACCCACTTCCAATTTCTTAAAAATGAAAATCTTCAAAACCTTAAAGCTAAGGAAATATATCTCCCAAAAACAATTCTAAGTTTTAAACTGAATAATAAACTTGATATTCTAAACTTGCCTATTAAACTAAAAATTCAAACAAGTATTTATAGTTGTCAAAAAGTGTGTTGCGAAGGACCAGTCGACACAATAATTTGGGATTGCCGATCCACTCAGCGATCCGCTCTTTGGTCATTTGTATCGCCATTTTGCTTTTGCCTTCAGCATCCTTGAAGTTCTGCAACTTAGGGCGATAAGGCACTGCATCGCGGAACTGTTCGATGATTCGCCAACTACTCCTTTCTCTCGCTGACTAGATTTTCTCCTTCAGAGGTTGGCATTCTGGAACATTAGGCGAGACCCTAGCCGTTCGGCGAGTCGCCTAATGGGTTAGGCGATCCTCAGGCCTTTTTTTCTTCGTTCTTTCAGCTGCCTCGTTCCTTTTTGCTCAATAGTGTCCATGATTTGTCCCTCAATCCAAATACCTGAAAATCAAGGATTTACATAAGTTATTGAGAAAAAATATGCATTTGATGACACTAAATCTATTAAATAAATCCCTAAATGAGTCCAAATCGTGGAGTCATCAATACCCCCAACTTAAACTTTTGCTTGTCCTCAAGATCTGGCAAGTCTCTGTATATGTTCTCCTCCCATATCTCTATCTACTCCTTGTCGGTCTCTGCATCCGACTTATCCACTGCTGCAACCTCCCTCTATACATCTCCGGTGGTAGCCGAAGGAATCTATGAAGTTGCAGGGGCATCTACATCATCAACAACCTCCAGTAATGACGTGAAGTCAGTAGACTTCAAATAGTCTACGTCCTTTCTTAAGTTTGCTACCTCGGCTTTCAAAGTCGTAACCTCAAATGCCTCCTCATGCCTACCTTTACAAGCCTCAACTCTCTTTGTGAGAGTGTCAATAGAAGTCTGAAGGGGGGGGGGGGGGGTTAACGTAGCTAAAATGACAGCCTCAATCATCAAGGGGATATCTCTCTCAAGTCTGTTAGCCCTCACGTCAGCCGAATGGGCCAGATGCCCCATCTTCAGGATCATCGCTTGAGTAATCTTGGTCTGTTGGGAGGAAGGGGATGTGCCTGGAGCATGTGAAGAACAGGTAGGGGTGAAAGTACATGAAGTCCTGGAGGCCAGAGTAGGCAAAGGTGCCTCTACAGGTATCGAGTCAACATCCACCTCTGGGGATATGTCCACCAGAGTTGCCTTTCTCCTGTCAACCTCCTCTCTAGTATATTCGGCCTCAATGCGCAGGAAGTCAGTGGAGGAAGATGGGGTAACCTCAAAATCTCTAGCATCATCTCGAGGTACCCCAGCATGTCGGCATAAATCAGTGATCAGGATTGGGAATGGCAAGGAGGTCTGCTTCTGCCTGGCCTTCATGGTCATCTTCTGATCAATAAGAAATCCCAGATCGATGCTCCTCTGGGATATGATAGCTCCAAGGCATAGTGCTTTAGGATGTAGCATAATAGACTCATTTTGAGATGGCATTATGGTGCTACTAATGAAGCCAGACAAAAAATGAGCAGCAATGCTCAAGTCCCTCTTCTCTATGGGAACTCCTGCCTCTATCCACCTCGAGGTGGTATCAGAAATTAAAGGTGCCAACCACCCCTTCATGTTATCTAAGGATTGAGCAACATGCAATCCATCATAAGGATCCGTAGAATGCAGAGCTGTACCAAGTACAATGTTAATATACTCATTGCTGCACCCAACTTTCTTACCTCTGACCATGACCAACTTCACCGATCTGAACTCGCTGGCCTTCTTCTTAGTCTTCGGCACCAACTCCCCATAGGCTGTATAGAACTCCCGGACCCATGAAGGAATGTAAGGGCCTTGGGGTCTGGTAAACTGGTCAAACCTATGGTAGCTGAGGGTGTCCCGCATATCAGAGTACTTTCCCTCCAGACCTTCTGTAGATAGAATCTTTTCCTCGAGGATGGTTCATAAACCATCTCCTTTCAACCTATTGAGGAGTCTAGGTGGAGGGACGACTAGTGGCACAGCAGCCATAGGAGGTGCCTGAGTTGGCACTGAATCTGCTAGTGTGGGAGCAGGAGGGGCTCTGGCTGAAGTAGGGTGAGATCTAACTCTAATCTCGTTCTGCTGGGACTGCAGAGGGTGCTCATCCTCAGATAAAGAAGCCCGGGAGCCAGTGGTTACCCTATTAGAAATGGGCCTCTTGCCCTTGCCTTTATCACTCGGTGGAGGCTCTTGCTTGGTCTTCTTTGGAGGATTTTACCCCCCCTCATGTATTGTGATACCCCGTGCTCTTTTCTGGGGTGGCATGTCTATATTTTTTCGTACCATATCTACAAAACGTCGGGAAAAAGTTAGAGTGAATTCAAATAAGATCACATAATACAGTTGCAGACAAACTCGCCAAACCGGTCTGTGAATAACCGAATCGCTTTGGCGAGCTAGATCGGGATTGCCAAAAGGAATGGCTTTAACTTCTTAGCGAGTAGGAGATGGGAAGGGCCTTTCGGCAAATCGTCGACACCTTTCGGTGAGCAAGGGTTAGCCCGCCGAAAGTTACAGTACAAAAATAGCTTAGGGGTGCAAACAAAGGGCGATCAAGAAGTCTTTCGGCTAATTGCCGAGTGCCTTCGGCGACCTCAGGCTTCTCACCGAAAGTTACAGAATCAAACAACAAGTATAGCATGAAATTAAATGCGAGATGGGGAATTTCAGGGAACCACCGAGTGGTTCGGCGAGCTCGACCCAGCTCGACAAATGACCCAACGTGCCTACTTTCAACCCAACTTCTTGAATTCAACCCCGCAAACCTCGAAAACCCCCAAAACAAAATCAAAGCATGCATAACTTAAATTAAAACTAGACCCATAGCACCCATTACCCCGGGATACTCAGACTTCTCCGGTTTTGCCAAATTTGGCCAATTGATGACTTTTTCCCTTAAGAATGACATCATCCGTTCTATCATTGGACAAATTACATCGTTTGGCTCAAATACGGGTTACTAAGAGTTCACCCAACTAAACCCAATGACATGCAAGCAAATAATTACCGGATTTCAACATTAAAAACATTACAGCATGATTATCGAATTAAAAATAAGCATTTAAACATTCTAATCCTTTCAGAGAGGCCCAAAACTCTTCAATCAAGATAATAATATTGCAATTGAGTAGAAAATTGATAAAAATAGACTCAGGGTTTGGAAAACCAACCTTAGATGTCGAATAATAAAGACTGAAAAGCTAGGCAGCAATGTAATCCAAATCTGAGCACCAATCAACAACTCAAATACAGTAATAAAGCAATAAATGTAGAAAATACTAAGCGAGTGTGAGTTTGTGAAAGCGAAAGTGAAGATTTTGTAAATTTGAACCTTTTGCCTTTTAAAAACCGTCCAAATCTCGCCCATTCGGCGACATTAGTCAAGATCACCGAACCACTCGGCGACACACCTAGTGATCACTTACCTCGTCGAGTGTTGTAGGACCTCCAGTTAAACTGGGGTTCCAACAGCGGTCTAGGTCGGGGTCACCGTCCTCTTCGGCGATCCACCGACTAGACCTTTATCTCACCAATCTGCATTTTTCAAACACTTTCCACACTTTAACCTACACAATCAACACACCATTATTTGTAAAATAAACAAAAAACAATAAAACCTTGGGTTGCCTCCCAAGAAGTGGCTTATTTAACGTCATGACACGAGGCAACTTCTCACTCAACCTCCATTTTTGGGGTTGACCTTAGTGTCACTAGAGAACCCCTTTTGGTCATTTGGGTAAAGATGAGGAAATGCATGACCCATGAGGGTTTCAATTAGCTGGATAGATCTGGAGTGAGAGACAATCATCTGATTTAGCAGTTCAACATTTTCCCTTATCTCCTTTAGCACTTTATCTTGCTCTTTGAGCTTTTGGAGAATGATTAATAGTGTATCCTCGACACGTCTACTTTCATTGTCCTTAGACTTTCTCTGCTTATGAGGAGGTATGTTTTTATCGTTTATTTTGCATTGGACTTCAACCTCTAATATTTTCTTGGCCAAATCGTCCAACTTAGTTAATAGTTGGACCAGAGAGTGGTCCTCTTCCCTTTCTTGATTAGTCTCAGTCATTTGGCCACCGATGTTATCAACTATGCTCAAAGTCTCTGCTTAGAAATAACACCACACAAGCCAAAAGTAAAAATTAGGTAAGTATCACTATAACTAACAAGAACAAATTTTAAATTAACTAAAAATTCTTAAGTAACACCACTCCCCGGCAGCGGCGCCATTTTAATTTCACGTATCAGGACACTTCATCCAAAATGAAGTACCAACGATTGTGAGTAGTAATATAACCCAACTAGTGAGTTGGGGTCAAGTCCCAATGAAGTGGTACGTAGATGAGAATTAATAGGCAAGTAAAAATATGCTCTAGTCAATCATAGCTAAAACTATTTACGAAATAATGCAGAGCTTAAATTAAGAGTGACCCAAGTGTTAAATATCAAAAAGGGGGTTTAGTAATTATCAACTAAAACAACAAATAACACGAAATTACGAATATGGAGACGGGATTCTTGGGATGTGATAGGATTATGGACTAAGGTAAACAATCGGGTAATTGCAATTAATAGTAAACTGCTACAAATCAGTGAATAAGCTAGAATTTAGAGGGCGTAAACTTTCTCTCGAACAATTTACCCCAAATCAAAATGGTTTTTCTCGAAACCAATAAGCTACAATGAAGCACAACCTTCGCTTTAGTCTATTCGCTCTCTCTCGCTAAATGTGTGGAAAAGAGTATAGCATTCACTTTCTTGAGATGAACCCATGACAACCTAATACCCACAGACCATCGATTCAGTAATTTTGGTTTTAAAACCTCTCTCTCGAGCAAGGAAAAAACACGAACTTAAGATTGTATTTGCAATTACAATCCCATTAAATTCAACCACAACTACTGAACGTAATCACTTTTAAACAACAAATAAACTATCAATTAGCAATACCCAACATTTAATTCAAGCCAGAATCACATAATCACACCCCAAGAATTGGGGTTTTAGCTAGACATAGTAAAAAGATAGAAATCGATATCGAAATGTGTTTCCATCAACTGGGTACAATAAATATTGTCTTTACAAATGTCTAAGATGAAGAATCTTCAACACCTACTTCCAATTTCTTAGAAATGAAAATCTTCAAATCTTCAAAGCTAAGGAAAAATGTCTCCCAAAAACAGTTCTAAGTTTTAAAACTAAATAATAAACTTGATATTCTAAAATTGCCTATTAAACTAAAAATTCAAACAAGTATTTATAGTTATCAAAAAGTGTGCTGCGAAGGACCAGTCAGCACAATAAGTCGGGATCATCGATTCACTCGATGATCCGCCCTTTGGTCATTTGTATCGCTGTTTTGCTTTTGCCTTTAGCATCCTTGAAGTACTGTAACTTTGGGCGATAAGGCATTGCATCGCAAAACTGTTCGGCGACTCACCGACTTCTCCTTTCTCTCGCCCACTAGATTTTCTCCTTCAGGGCTTGGCATTCTGGAACATTAGGCGAGACCCTAGCCGTTCGGTGACTCGCCCAATGGGTTTGGCGATCCTCAGTTTTCTTCGTTCTTTCAGCTGCGCCATTTTTATTTCACGTTTTAGGACACTTCATCCAATACTAAGTGTCAATGATCGTGAGTAGTAATATAACCCAACTAGTGAGTTGGAGTCGAGTCCCAAGAGAGTGGTGCGTAGATGAGAATTGATAGGCAAGTAAAAATATGCTCTAGTCAATCTTAGTTAAAAACATTTACGAAATAAAGCAAAGCTTAAATTAAGGGTGACACAAGTGTCAAATATCAAAAATGGGATTTTGTAATTATCAACTAAAACAACAAATAACACGAAATTATGAATATGGAGACGAGATTCTTGGGATGTGATAGGATTATGGGCTAAGGTAAACAATCGGGTTACTGCATTTAATAGTAAACCGCTGCAAATCATAAAATTAGGTAGAATTTAGTGGGCGTAAATGTTCTGTCGAACAATTTACCCCGAATCAAATTCGTTTCTCTCGAACACCAATAAGCCACAATGAAGCCCAACCTTCATTTTAGTCCATTCACTCTCTCGAGCTGAATGTGTGGAAAAGGGTTTAGGATCAATCTCTCGAGCTGAACCCATGACAACCCAAAACCCACAGACCATCGATTCAATAATTTTTGTTTAAAAACCTTTCTCTCGAGAAAGCCAAAAAAGTGAAGTTAAGATTGTATTTGCAACTACAATACCATTAAATTCAACCACAACAACTGAACAAAATCACTTTTGAACAACAAATAAACTATCAAATAGCAGTACACAACAGTTAATTCAACCCATAATCACATAATCACACCCCAAGAATTGGGATTTTAACTAGACATAGTAAAAAGATAGAATTCTATACCGAAATGTGTTTCCATCAACTGGGTACGATTAATATTGTCTTTAGAAATGTCTAAGATGAAGAATCTTCAACACCCACTTCCAATTTCTTAGAAATGAAAATCTTCAAAGCTAAGGAAAATTATCTCCCAAAAACAGTTCTAAGTTCTAAAACTGAATAATAAACTTCATATTCAAAAATTGCCTATTAAACTAAAAATTCAAACAAGTATTTATAGTTGTCAAAAAGTGTTCTGTGAAGGACCAGTCGGCGTAATAAGTCGAATCGCTGATCCACTCAGCGATCCGCCCTTTGGTCATTTGTATCGCCGTTTTGCTTTTGCCTTCAACATCCTTGAAGTTCTGTATAACTTTGGGCGATAAGGCACTGCATCGCGGAATTGTTCAGTGACTCACCAACTGCTCCTTTCTCTCGCCGACTATATTTTTTTCCTTCAGGGCTTGGCATTTTGGAACATTAGGCGAGATCCTAGCCGTTCGGTGACTCACCTAATGGCTTAGGCAATCCTCAGGCCTTCTTTTCTTCATTCTTTCAGCTACCTTGTTCCTTTTTGCTCAATAGTGTCCATGCTTTGTCCATCAAACCAAATACCTGAAATTCAAGTATTTACATCAGTTAATGAGACAAAATATGCATTTGAGGACACTAAATCTATTAAAATAAAGCCCTAAATGAGTCCAAATCGTGGACTCATCATAAAGACATCTTCTTTCATTTCTTTCAAAACTTTGTCCGACCCTTCTACCTTATTGAGAATGCGTGAGAGAATGTCTTCTGTACGGACATTTTCCGACTCCCTAGGATTTCGACGTTCATGGGGTGGGACATACCTGTCCTTGTCGCCCTCTCTTTCCTTCCAAGTAGTATTGCTATCTCGCCATTCCCTGTCACTATCTGTCCATCCATCATCTCTATTCCAACCCGGATTTCCACCCGACCTTGGATAGTTGGAACGAAAACCTCCTGCTTGATTTTCAAGGATGTTCACTTCCTCATTGTACAACGCTTCAAATTGTGCTTCATCGAGGTTTACTCCACCAACAACCACAACATTAACACTCTTCACACCACGCCCTATCACATTTTTTGCCAAGATATCTAGTTGGGTCATCATTTTAGCCATATTTTGGTCTCTCTCTTGATCCTTCTTGATCTGCTCTTTTGTCATCCTAAAAGTGAGAGGAGACACTTGGTCTTCACGAGTATACCATGCCCTATTGATCTTGGTCATGTAATCAAGGAGTTGAGACGCTACTTCATAGGGTTGTTACATTATACCTCCGGGGACAAGTTGATCAACAACTCCTTTGTTCACAGAGTTAAGACTCCTATAGAAGTAATATAGCATTACGTTGTTTGGAAGTTCGTGAGTTGGGCATTGAATTACTAACTTCTTAAACCTCAGCCACATCTTGTGGATTGGTTCACCTTCCAAGCGCTTAAAACCTTGGATGCTTCCTCTGAGTGTCATCCTCCTTGACGGGGGAAAGAATCTCACATTTAATGTCGTGGTAAGCTTATCCCAAGAGGTGATGGAGTCCCTCGGTAACTCAGCCAACCATTTTGTGGCTTCACCCATCAAAGAGAATGGAAACAACCTGAGACAGACTTATTCTTGTGATATGTTCTTGAATGAGAACGGACCACAAACATCCACGATGCTCCAAATATGCTCATGGGGGTCTTCGTGGGGCAGGCCTCCATATAATCCCTTCATTTGGAGGAGCTGTAGAATTGTTCTAGTAACATAGAACACATCATTCCCCTCCACCGGAGGTACAAGTATTGCACCAACACCACCCAATTGGATTGGGTCATTTACATCATTCAGATTTCCAAAATCATGTTGGTGGCCCTCTTGGCTACCATTACTCCTATATAAGCTCATATCTTCCTCTGTTCAACACAAACAACACAAACACAAACAAAATTAAGTCGATTCAACTACAACCAAATATATCACAATTCGACTTCAATAATAGAATTTTAATAACACGACTCCCCCCAGTGGCGCCATGTTGATTAACATTTCAAGCACACCTTATCCGATTCTAGGTGCAAACGATCGTTAACTAGAATAAAACCCAACGAAAGGTTGGGGTCGAACCCACAGGGAGCGGTACGTGTTCAAATTCATCTATGAAGTAGAAATGTGGTCTAATTAGTAATAGGAATAAAAATTATTGAAAAAGACATGTAAATAAGTCTAAGGGGATGACACGAATGTAAGATTGGGGGGAGGGAAGTTTGATTTGCATTTATCAACTGCAACACAATCAAACACTAAGGAAATAAAAATATGGAGAGAAATTCTCGGGATCTGATCGATTATAGGCAAATTTCACTTTATGGGTAATTAAAACTACTAATAAATAGCTAATATCGGTGGATAGGTTGGACTATGAGTGAAATAGTTTTCTCTCGAATACCTATCATGTTTTCAAGTATTTTCGTTTGAACATCAACAAGCTTAGCAAAAATGAACAACCCACAACCTTAATACATCCACTCTCTTGAGCTAGATGGGTAGGATTGAGTTTAGGATTCACTCTCTCTCTCAAGCAACCTAAGAACTCAAAATTAGAATTGCATTTGCAACTACACTTCATTGATTAAAACACTGCTAATGATTAAACACACTTAAATATAACATTTAATTTAGTAATTAACAATACCCATAAACTAATTCAATGCATAATTACATGATCACACCCCAAGAATTGAAGTTTTAGCCAAACATCATAAGAATAGAGAAATGATTACAAAATACATTCACCATGATATGGGTAAAGGTTCCCAAGTCTTTACGATGTTCTAAATTGAAGAAATTTAGAGACCTACTTGCAAAACCTCAAAATTAAGCTAAGAAATCCTCAAAGTCTACAATAAAAACTAAAACTTAGAGAAAAACTCTAACCCTAGAATGGGCACTTCAAATATATCAGAGAGAACTACTCAAAATTCCTTTTAAAATCAAATTTATAGTTGCCTCCATTTTGGCCTAAAAGTCCACTCGGTGGGATAAGTCGCGCCTCGCCGAGTTGTTATGTGATTCGGCGTTTGCTCTCTTTCCATTGCCAATTTGCATTGGGCTTCAACATCCCAAGTCGTGTAACTTTGGGTGATCCAGTGTGTTGTCGCGGAACCCATCACTGATTCACGAACTACTCATTTCTGTCACCAACTTGGTTTTTCCCTAGGGCTGGCACACTGGAACTATGGTCGAGCTAAAGCGTCACTAGGCAGTACGCCGAGTGGGCTTAGCGATCACCAAGATCGCTTTTCTTCACTTCTTCAGCTTTTTAGTTTCTTTTTGTCTGGTAATGTCCTTTCCTTACTACTTAGAATCCATAGCTGGAAATCAACATTTTAACATCAGTTTAGAGCATAAAATAGGTATTTGCTGAAAGTTATACTATCAAAACAAATCTGTAAATGAGTCAAAATCTCAGACTCATCACCCCCTCTTATTTCCGACATCACCCCGAGGTGGATTGAGGCTTGAGAGCTGATAGAGAAGAAGGATCATAATGTGGCAGCTAGATATCGGTTTGGGTTTATCAGCAGCACGATCATGCCGTCCAGAATGAGTTTATCATCCGCCACCCGAAGGTGGCTAGTCTTGGTTCCTTCATTGCTAGGAAGAGACTCAATTGGGGTTTGATTATTAAGCAGGAGATGCCCATGAGGGTCAAGCAATGCTTGACGTCTCTCCCATTTTCGGTGATGATCACCGAGTTGTATCGATGGGCTCGAGTTCCACGAGATGAGAAGAGGAATGTCGAGGTTACACCCACATCTTCTACTGACATTTGGCGTACAGAGGCTGAGTAGATGGGGGATGAGGTTGACAGGAGGAGGGTAGCCCCGGTGGACACAACCCTGTAGGTTGACATGTATATGATTCCTACAGAGGTAAGAACACCTACTTTGGCCACTAGGCCTTCAAGTACTTCTAGCTCTACTCCTTATGATACTCCTGGACTTTCTTCTGCACCCCCTAACCCTAGATCTTCTTCTACTACTTCTTCTCCCCGACCTCTGATCACCCTGCCTATGCTGCTCAAGAATGGGAATTTAGCCCACTCCACTGATGTGTGTGCCTCCAGGTTAGAGGCTTCTATTCCTGGGATGATCGAGAGGACAATTCTTACTGCTTTGACACCCCTTAGTGCTGAAATTGATAGCCATAAGTTGTCCCTTGATGCCTTGACGGTGACAGTGGGGGAGTGTGAGAAGGGCTTGGGAGCCACTGATGCTATGAAGGTCGTGAAGGCCGACATTATTGGATTAATAAATGATGTGGACCAGCTGAAGTCCACTGATTTTACTTCATTGTTTGGGATGGTGGAGATCCTAGATGGCCCGAGCATGTTCCAGCTTATTCTGATGTTCCTCTGGCTACCACCGAAGATGAGGCTGATACGCTCAAATTACACCTCCTTAAAGAAGCATAAGCGATCGTTATCAAGTAAAGAACCCAACTTGTAAGTTGGGGTCGATCCCACGAGAAAAGTGGTTTAGACTTTACTTTAACCAACAATTATATTCAATTAGTCAAATTACTTCCAGAAACAAGTAATTAAAAGGGGGGGGGGGGGGGGTTTGTG
>JAJOOR010011451.1:0-60567 GCA_036250505.1 Solanum acaule
CGAGGTTTGTTAATGGCGGGATGTTTAAAAAAATGAAGGGTTTTATTAAATAGGGTTCCGGGTTGGGTCAGGCAGAAACTAAGGTTTGGACCCACGAGATCCCATCTACGGTCCGTGGGTCGACCTACCGACCGTAATTGGGGTTCGTAGGTCACTTTCTTACTTAGAAAAATTAGAGATCTTACTTCGGGTCTACAGATACCATTCACGGTCCGTGGTTTGATCAATAGACCGTCGATGGTCTCTGTAGACCTTTGCACTAGACATTTTCTGCAGATTTTGCTTTTCAACCCTGCACATGTAGCAACCATTAGGCCTTTCTTTTTACATTTTCTGGACACTTTTTAGACACGGACCCTATGCTATATCTAGCTAACACTAAAATAAAAATAACGCACCTATCTAAAGCAATACAGAAAAGCAAATAAACAAAGAAAACAACTAAACTGAAAAGAAAAACCTATAGTTGGCTAGATTGTACATCTTGGGTTACCTCCCAAGCAGTGCTTGATTTAACGTCGCGGCACGACGCAGGCCTCAAGAACTTCTTGCACACTTTCCGTGTTTTCCAGATAGAGCTTGATCCTTTACCCGTTTACCTTGAACCTTGTTCCCTCACTGTTCTCTAGCTCGACCGCTCCATATGGGAGCACTTGCGTGACTAAGAATGGCCCGGTCCACTTGGACTTGAGCTTGCCCGGAAACAAGCACAACCTTGAGTTGAATAGAAGCACAAGATCATCCACAACAAATTCTCACTTTTCAATCCTTTGATCATGATACTTCTTCATCTTCTCCTTGTACAAGGCTGAAATTTCATAAGCTCTTAGGCGAAACTCATCAAGCACTTTGAAGTCACTAATTCTCTTATTTTATGTGGCGCCCCAATCCAAATTTAGCTTCTTTAGTGCCCACATGGCCTTATGCTATAGTTCTACCGATAAATGGCAAGACTTTCCATATACAAGTTGGTAGGGGGACATACCTATGGGAGGCTTGAATGCAGTGCGATAGGCCCATAGAGCATCATCAAGCTTCCTTGACCAATCAGTTCTATTAGGATTCACAGTCTTCACCAAAATCGGTTTGATCTCTCTGTTGGACACTTCAACTTTCCCACTAGACTGTGGATGGTAAGGAGTGGCTACATTGTAGCGGACTCCATATTTATCAAGTAACGCCTTGAACAACTTATTACAAAAGTAGGAACCTCCATCTCTGATAATCGCCCTAGGTGTACCAAAACTGGAGAAGATGTTCTTTTTCAAGAATGCGGTGACACTTTTACCTTCATTGTTGGGAAGCGCAATTGCTTCCACCCACTTCGACGCATAATCAACTACAACAAGAATATACTTCATCCCATTTGAACTCACAAATTGACCCATAAAATCAATGCCCCATACATCAAACAACTCTATCACCAATATACGATTCATAGGTAGCTCTTGTCTCTTTGAAATCCCTCTTTCTCTTTGGCAACAGTTACAAGACTTGGCAAAATCATGAGCATCTTGGTGGATAGTAGGCCAGTAATACCCACACTGTAAAATTTTATGCGCAGTCTGAACACCACTATGATGCCCACCAACAAGCAATGAATGGCATGCCTCTAGTATACTCAACATCTCGACATCAGGCACACAACGACGAATAATCCCATCATCACAAATACGATAGAAGTAAGGCTCATCCGAAAACACCTTCTTCACATCATGCATAAACTTTTTCCTTTGGTGAAGAGACAAATCTGATGGCACCAGATCACTTGCCAAGTAGTTAACAAAGTTTGCGAACCAAGGAATTAGATCAAGTGAAGCAGCCAATACATGTTCATCTGGAAAAGCATTATTAATTTTAGCACTATCACCAAGCTTGAGCATAACTTCTTCCTCCAATCTGGACAAGTGATCGGCAACTTGATTTTTTGTCCCTTTTCTATCTTTCACCATAGAGTCGAACTCTTGCAGCAAAAATACCCATCTAATCAACCTCGGTTTTGCATCCTTCTTAGCCATCAAATACCTCAATGTAAAATGGTCAGTATGCACAATGACCTTAGTACCAAGCAAGTAGGATAGAAATTTCTCAAATGTGAAAACCACTGCAACAAGATCCTGTTCTGTCACTGTATAGTTCTTCTGAGCCATATTTAGAGCTTTTCTAGCATAGTAAATAGGATGAAGAATCTTCTCTCGCCTCTGTCCCAATACCACACCAAGCGCCACTCTACTCGCATCACACATCACTTCAAACGGGTACCACCAATCCGGTTAAATAATGATAGGTGCAGTAACTAACTTCTCCCTCAACTTTCCAAATGCTCTCAGACAAGCATCATCAAAATCAAACTTATACTCCCTTTCGAGAAGTCTGCACAGTGGATGTGCAATTTTGGAGAAATCCTTGATGAACCTCCTATAGAAACATGCATGCCCAAGAAAACTTTTAACACCTTTAACAGAGATAGGTGGTGGAAGCTTTTCTATTACCTCAACTTTCGCTCTATCAACCTCAATACCCTTATCAGAAATCCAATGACCCAGAACTATCCCTTCTTTCACCATGAAGTGGCACATCTCCCAATTGAGCACAAGATTGTAATTTTCACACCTTTTAAGCACCTCGGCCAAATGGTCCAGACAACGATCAAAGGAGTCACCTACCACAGAGAAATCATCCATAAATACCTCAATAGTGTCCTCCACCATATCACAAAATATTGACATCATACAATGTTGGAAGGTCGCTGGAGCATTCCACAACCCAAATGGCATTCGTTTGAATGAGAAAATCCCATAAGGGCAAGTGAAAGTGGTCCTCTCTTGGTCCTCCAGAGCTATAGAAATCTGATTGTAGCCCAAATAACCATCAAGAAAACAATACCAACCCTTACCAGCAAGTCGATCTAAATTCTGATTCATGAACGACATAGGGAAGTGGTCCTTTTCTGTCCAAGCATTTAATTTCCAGTAGTCCATGCAGACTCTCCATCTAGTCACGGGCCGCATTGGAACAAGCTCATATTTCTCATTTGGAACCACAGTCATCCTACCTTTATTGGGCACACACTGAAAAGGACAAACCCAACTAGTATCTGCAATGGGATAAATAACTTTGGCATCCAACCACTTGATGATTTCCTTTTGCACTACCTCTGGCATATGCAGATTTAGTCTTCTCTGGTGCTCAAGACTAGGCTTATGATCCATCATGAGTTGGATTTTATGAGAACAAATGCCAGGAGGGATCCGAATAATGTTCGCAATATTCCACCCCATAGCCCTTTTGAACCTCTTCAACCTGGAAACCAATGCCTCAACTTATGTCACATTAAAATCTTCTACAATGATGACTGGTAGAGTACTATATCTCCCTAAGAATACATAGCTAAAATGTGATGGTAGAGCCTTAAGCTCCAATTTTGGAGCCTCCTCAACAGACCGTCTTGCAGGTGGAGAGTCGTGATTCTTCATGTCTAGCTCCAATCTCTTTGGTTTTGAACGGAATTCAAGCCTATCAAGTGCGGCGACCAATTCATCATAGTCTTAAATACCATCACTTTCAAAGTTCATCATTACCGCTGCTAGTGCATCAAAACCCAATCTCTCTTCAATAGGCACCTCAGAACCAGTCTCTACAATATGATTCAACACTGATACCGACTTGAACTCACTACTCTGCTTCATGGATCTGCAAATATTGAAAGTTACCTATTCATTATTCAATCGGAACCCATTCTCCATATCAACCAAGGCGCGCCTAGTGGCAAGGAATGGTCTCCAAAGAATGATGGTAACCTCAAAATCAACCTCACAATCAAGTATCACAAAATCCACCGGAAAGATAAAAGACTGCACTTTCACTAGTTCATCATGGAGCACACGAATGGGCCTCTTCACAATTTTATCGGCCATGATCAATCGCATCGCAATCGGTTTTGGATCTCCTACACCCAACTTCTTGTAAATTGACAATGGCATTAGATTAATGCTAGCACCCCTGAGCAAAATGCAACAACCAGATGGTACACGGAATACTGGAAGCTCCGGGATCCTCCTTTTTCTACACAAGGGACCTTGTAGCAATAGCACTACAATGTTGCAACTTATCATCATCTTCAAAACTCACAACCCTTTTCTTAGTAACCAAACCATTAAATAACTTTGCATACCCAGGCATTTGCTCCAGAGCTTTTATCAAAGGAACATTGACGGAAAGCTGCTTCAACATACTAATAAACCTACGGTATTTTCCTTCTTCAGTCTTGTTCACTAACCTTTGTGGGAAGGGAGGTGGAGGTGTAGGCATGGGGACAACTTTCTAGGTTATCTCCGCTTGTCTTATTTGACCACTCGAAATAAGTTGGCCAGCCACTCCTCTATTCTTAGGACTAAGACCTCAACTGTCCAATAGAATCTTATCTGGGATTCCATGAGTTGGACACTGCAGCAATAGTGTCTTAAATCTGAACCACATCTCATGTGTTGTCTCACCCTCCAAGTGCTTCAAATTTAGGATATTATCCCGAAGAATCATCATCTTTGAAGGAGGGTGGTCTACATGGTTACCGTTTGTACCAAATATGCTTATTTCCTGTGTTCTAACAAGCAACCCATAAACCAAAGCTAAAAGTAAGTAGATTCAACTATGACTAAAAACAACACAATTCAACTTTACCAAAATAATCTCAAACAACACCACTTCCCGGCAGCGGCACCATTTTGATTAATAACCTTTCAAAGAAACTTCCTCCAATTCTATGCATCAAAGATTGTTATTCAGTATAAAACCCAACTAAATGAGTTGGGGTCGAATCCCACAGAGAGCGGTACATGTTTCAGATTCAATTGTTAAGTATGAGCATGGTCAAAATAGTCATAGAAGTAAAATTTATCAAATAAAGACATCATTAAATTAAGGAGTCACACGAATGTCAAATGGGGGTTTTTGTTTTGATTATCAACTACAAACAGCAGTCACAACAAAACAAATTAACAATAATGAGACGGGTTCTTGGGATGTGATTGATAATAAGTTAATATAGACATATGGGTAATTGAAACTATTAGAAAAATGGATGCCATTATGGGACTTTCGCCTTCTAATGGATGCCATATGGTTTTTCTAATGCTTCAACGATCTTCTAGCGTTGCATGATGTCGATATTTTAAGATATGGTGGATGATACTATTGAGGTTTTTATGGATGATTTCTCTGTGGTAGGTGACTCGTTTGATGGTTGTCTGATGCATTTGGCTGAGGTACTAAAATGGTGTGAAGAGTGCAATCTTGTGCTCAATTGGGAAAAGTGCCACATCATGGTAAAATAGGGGATCGTTCTGGGTCATCAGATTTCAGAGAAGGGTATTGAAGTTGATCGAGCTAAAGTTGAGATAATAGAAAAGCTTCCACCACCTATCTCGATTAAAGGTGCTAGAGGTTTTCTTGGGCATGCACATTTTTATAGGAGGTTCATCAAGGATTTCTCCAAAATTGTACACCCATTGTGCAAAATGCTTGAAAAGGAGTGTAAATTTGATTTTGATGATGCTTGTCTGAGAGCATTTGGAGAGTTGAAAGCAAAGTTAGTTTCCACACCTATGATTATTTCACTAGATTTGGGGAAACCTTCTGAAGTGTTGTCTGATGCGGGTGAAGTGGCGCTTGGTGTAGTATTGGGACAGAGGCGAGAGAAAATTCTTCATCTGATTTACTATGCTAGCAAAGCGCTGAATGTGGCTAAAAAGAACTATACGGTGATTGAACAGGAACTCCTTGCTGTGGTTTTTGCATTCGAGAAATTTCGATCCTACTTGCTTGGTACAAAGGTCATAGTACATACTGACCTTTCTGCAATGAGGTATTTCATGTCTAAAAGTATTTAAAACCGAAGTTGATTAGATAGGTATTGTTTCTGCAAGAGTTCAATTTTGAGGTGAAAGATAGAAAAGGGACAGAGAAAAAGGTTGCTGACCATTTGTCTAGATTGGAAGAGGAAGCTATGCTCAAGGTTGGAGATGGGGTAGAAATTAATGATGACTTTCTAGAAGAACAGGTATTGGCTGCATCTTTTTATCTTATTCCTTGGTTTGCGGATTTTGCTAACTACATAGCAAGTGATCTGGTTCCATCGGATTTGTCGTTTCACCAAAGGAAGAAGTTTATGCATGACGTGAATAATTATTTTGGGATGAGCCTTACTTGTTTCGTATTTGTGTTGATAGGATTATTCGTCGTTGTGTTCCCGAGGTTTAGATGATGAGTATACTAGAGGCGTGTCATTCATCGTCTGTTGGTGGGCATCATAGTGGTATTCAGACTGCTCATAAAATCCTACAGTGTGGGTATTACTAGCTTACCATCCACCAGGATGTTCATGATTTCGCCTAGTCTTGTGATCATTGCCAAATAGAAGGAGGAATTTCAAAGAGGCAAGAGCTACCTATGAATCCGATATTGGTAATTGAGTTGTTTGATTTATGGGGCCTTGACTTTATGGGTTCATTTGTGAGTTCACATGGGATGAAGTATATTCTTGTTGCGGTTGATTATGTGTCGAAATAGGTGGAAGCAATGCTCTTCCAAACAATAAAGGGAAAACTGTCACAACATTCCTGAAAAAAGAGTATCTTTTCCATATTTGGTACACCTAGGGCGATTATCAGCGATGGAGGTTCCCACTTTTGTAATAATTTGTTCAAGGCGTTGCTAGAGAAATATGGAGTCCGTCACAATGTAGCCACTCCTTACCATCCGCAGTGTAGGGGGCATGTTGAAGTTTCAAACATAGAGATAAAGCAAATCCTTGCAAAGACTGTGAATGCCAATAGAACTAATTGGTCAAGGAGGCTTGATGATGCTTTATAGGCCTATCACACTGCATTCAAGACTCCTATAGGTATGTCACCTTACCAACTTGTATATGGAAAGTCATGCCATTTGCCGGTAGAGCTAGAGCATAAGGCTTTGTGGGCTCTAAAGAAGTTGAATTTTGATTGGGACGCCGCATTGAGTCAAACAGTGAATGACATGAATGAGGTTGATGAGTTTCGCCTAAAAGCTTATGAAAGTTTAGTCTTGTACAAGGAGAAGATGAAGAAGTATCATGATCAAAATATTGAGAAGCGTGAATTTGCTATGGTTGATCTGGTGCTTTTATTCAACTAAAGGTTACACTTGTTTCTTCGCAAGCTCAAGTCCAAGTGGACCGGGTAATTCAAAGTCACTTAAGTGTTTCCGCATGGAGTGGTCGAGCTTGAGAACAAAGAGGGAACAAGGTTCAAGGTGAACGGGCAAAGGATCAAAGTCTACATTGGGAAATTGGAGAGTGTGGAAGAGGTGATCAAGGCAGATTATCTTGATGAAGTCTGAGTAATCAAGGAGCCTATATCGTGCCTCTACGTTAAATCAAGAGCTTCTTGGGAGGCAACCCAAGATGTACAATCTAGCCAACTATAGTTTTTTCTTTTCGATTTAGGAGTTTTATTATTTTATTTTAATTTATGTAACTATTTAGATAGGTGTTTTATTTTTGTATTAGTGTTGGCTATATATAGAATAGGGTCCGTGCCTAAAAAGTGTCCAGAAAATGTAAAAAGGAAGTCCTAATGGTTGCTATGTGTGCAGGGGCAAAAGAGAAAATCTACAGAAAAATAGTTGTGTAGTGGTCTACGACCCTATCGATGGTCCATTCATAGACCGTAAATGGCGTCCATAGACCCCATATAAGTTTTCTAAAAATTCTAAGTGTCAGAGTGACCTATGGTCTGTAGGTCAACTCACGGACCGTCAATGGGGTCTCGTGGGTCCAAAACCTAATGTTGGCCCTACCCGACCCAGACACCTTATAAAATAAAACCTTTAATTTTTAAAACACCCCCAAGTTCAAAACTCCCTCCCAACCGTTTTAAACTCTTTCTCTCCCACAATCACTCTCGGTTAACCACCAAATCACACATATCAAGACCCTATTCACTCCCAAATCACCCATTTCATTCCCCAACCATTCAACAGTCCGGGTTCGGTGTTAAAGGCTTGCAAAAAGGGTCTAGAAGTTTATTAAAACAACACACTCACCATTGTTGTGTACTTGTAAGGTATGTTGATTTGTCCCGAACATTGAAATTTTTCATAATTTCCATTTTAAATCACAACAATGAACTTGACCTTGGGTTGTTAATTTGGTGTTTGTATGTGAAATTGTATGCTAGAACACCATTGATATGATGGTATGTGAGTGTGTAATTACTTAAAACTGAATAATTCAAGTTAATAGGCCAAATTGGATGCTTTGACTTAGGGTTCGTGGTTATCTGTGTGATAAATTGTAAAATTCTATAAAATTGGAACCCTAAGGATGATTAACTACCATATTACTTGTTGAAATGCATGTATAAGCCTATGTTGTGTAAAATTTATGAAGGAAAAGGTTTGAAAGAAGTGAACCATATGAAAACCTGGCACAGACTAACACGCGAGACCCCGTCTATGGACAATAGGTCATTTTACGGACCGTAAGTCGTGTTTGTTGACAAGGAACACATAAAACGTTTGCTAAGTACCGAACCACGGTGTGGACAACGGTTCGTCGTTCCATCGACGAACCGTTCTACAAATATATGGTTCCCACATTTGTGACCCAATTTTGGGTACTCTAACCTACGGAGGGGACTTATGAACCGTAGGTCAACCCAGGGACCGTTGGTACCCACCATGGGTCGGCAGTTCAGCTACTGCCCAAATTTTTTTTTGTTTTTCGTTTTGATTCGTTTATTGTTCTAAAATTCATCCAAGTGTTTTTTTTGCTTGTTTTTGGTACTAACTAAGCTTCTATAGGTACTATGGCCTCCAAGCAATCTTTGACTTACGCCGCAAAGGGTAAATTGAAATCGGTGGCTCCCTCACGACGTTTGGTAATTGCAGAGGACACGGAAGACATTGACTATATTTCACCCATCACCAGGACCTCCCCTACTGCTGCTCGTACTATGAGGAATCGAGCCTAGTTAGTGATTGCCGACGTGGTCACTGCCTACACTTTGATGATGGGGCCACACTGATCAAATCATCGACTGGCTCTGAGTCCGCATCTCGGTCAGGCTCCGACTCCAATTCTAATGGAATCACCGCCTCGTCTTCTGAGGCTGATAGTGCGGGTGATATTCTAGTGCCCCCTAGTTTTGAGCCTGCACCAGTAATTGGGGAGCCTAATCGATGGTGTGTGGAGGGCCAGTTTAAGCTATACAAATATGCCCGCATGCTGAATGAGAACAATAAGATGGCTAGACTAGTCACCGAGGAGCGTCGGGTTCTCACAGGTAGACTCTACACCACTCTAGTCATAGAGGGGCTATTTCGTAGACACGTATGTCAGTGGATGGCACGGCCCCCAGACACGTACAACAAGGACATAGTCAGAGAGTTTTACGCCTCTTATGCTACAACTATTAGACAGTCAATCTCCAAGAGGGCCAAGTCTACAACTCAGCCTCCACTTAAGGCTACACTCGTTCGGGGGTTTTCTATGGACATCTCCGAGACCACCCTCCGCAGGTTCATATATTGCCCGGACCAGACTCTGCCCATCAATACAACATAGTTCGATTATCGAATGTGCATTATTCAGAGCGGAAAATTTTAGCAGGATTCCAAGCAGAGGGAGTCCCTTGTGAGATGACTTGTTTGACAGCTCTCTACTAATGTAGAGCGCGTTGAGTGGGCCAGACCCTGAGTTTTGGTATTAAGAGGGAGACCTTGACCTTTGCTGCTAAATATTTCTTGGTACTGGTGCGTAACTGTATGTCCCCTACTCATGTGGATAATGTTCTAACATTGGATCGTGCGGTGATGGTTGCTGCTATGGTTTTTGGTTTGGAGATAGATTTCGACCGCATCCTGATTTCTATGATTCATGAGAGGGCCTTCGAGGCCACCACCACTTTTCCCTTCCCCTGCCTTAACCTCTAGCTTTGTAGGGGCTCTAGTGTACCAGTGTGGCACAGTGATGGGTTGCTTTAGGCAATCAAGACTTTAGAGATCGGCCTGATGAGGAGCTTAGACAGTAGCGGGCTATGGAGGTAGGTGTTGGCCCATTCGCCAGAGTGAGCACTAATGATGGTGCCGAGAGAGTTGATGAGAGCACTACAGATAGTTAATGGGAGCACTACTGATGGGGTTCCAAGTTTAGATCCAGTGGGCTCCAGGGAAACCGATCCCTCCTGCTTCTTGAGTGGTCTTCGGCGCATATGTGCCATAGGTTTGGTTCACTCAAACCTTTACACTATATTTTTTGTGCATTGGGGACAATTGCAGTTTATTTTATTGGGGGTGGGCTAAATGGATTGTGAGTGATAGGGTGAAGTCTTAGTAACCCAACTCATAATCCTCTCTTGGGATTTTCTTGCCAGTATTTTTTCCCCCAAGAGTGTTTAATTTATGTTGAACTGGCATGTTTTGGAATGTATGTGTAGGAGTAAGTAGATAAATGAAAGCATGATGGCATAAAAAGCATGAAAAAAATGATCCCTGTCCAAAAAATTTGAAATGTGCTAGATAGATAGTCTTGAAGAGTTGAATGTCTTAGATCACATTATGACATGATAAGGAACTGATTTGATCTCTTGACTTAAGCTAAAACTTAAACTGGGTAATATGATAATCTGCTTATGAAACAATGTGCCAAGAGTGTGTGAGAAAAGCTTAATGTTCAGAGTGTATGTGCCAATCAAGAACTTGCCCCCTTAGTCCTGCTAAGATAATCTAGGCTTGAAGTTGGAAAGTGATCATAGGCCCTTGTTCAAATTAATTCCACTAAAGCCTAAAATGATCCAACCAAATGAAATTTGTGTTCCCTTTGATCCAAATATTTGAGCCTTAGATAGACCATTTCTTTCAATTCACCTAATGCACCTTCCCTAAAATATTTTTTTGTCGCTGGTCCCTATTTGGACATGTTCACCTTAACATAGGCCAAAAGCCTAAGTTAAGGGTGGTTAATGCAAAAAGGTACCTTGATCTTGGCCCTAGTCTGACATCGGATATTGTGCACCTCAACTAATGCAAAATCTATAAGTTGAGGGTGGACATGAAAGAGGAAATTGAAAGAAAAAAGGGTATGAAAAGAGTTGTGTATTGAAAATTGAAAAAGAAAAGATAGAAGAGGATATGAGTTTGTCCAAGAGAAGCAAAAAGATGATATATAAAAGTGCTGAAAGAAATAAAGAAAAATAAAGTGAAATAAAGAAAAATAAAGTGAAATAAAAAGAAGAAAGTGAAACATAATAGTCACAAAGTCAAAAGTCACATCTATGATGGAAAAGGGTCAAGGGAAATAAAGTAAAATGAAAGGATGTCAAAAATAGGTTGAAAAGAGAGATTAAAAAGCCAATGTAATGTGAAGGAGGGAAGAAAGTCACTAAAAAGTACTCGAATGTAGCACAACTGACCAAGAGCCTACATTACAAGCTAAGAAAGTCCTAAAGTGATCCTAGCAACTAGTTTGGAGAGTCTAAGTATGATAATAAGGGCAAGCCTATGGTATTGAGAACTAACTGTACTTGAAGTCAATTCTGAGCGTGAGTGTTGAATGAATCCTGAAACTCAAAATTTGTATCTACTGTGTGAAAAGGATTTCATTTGAAGTGAGGGCACTAGTTACATAGTCGGAAAGTTGGTACCTTGGTGGTTGTGAAAAGTGTATGTTATGGTGTCTATTGGTCGATTTTTGTCATATCTTGATCCGCATGAGTTTTCTTGTTGAGATTGATAGAAAAGATTTGCACTAAGAAGATGGAATGGGTTGAAATGGCCATGTGACTGTAGAGTTTGTATGTCTTTTTCTACACAAGTGTCGTATAGAGTGTTAGTGTGTCGCATGATGACAAACAACAGATTTATGTTGAGGGTGTTGATATACTATGAGTTTACAGTATTTTTAATACATTTCACTTAAGAGTTGTGTGTGTCTAGGGAAATTTTGTATTGAAAATAATGTTTTTGTGTCACGTTTGCAGGAAATATGCTTGGACGCGGTTGAATGGGATAACAGCTGAAATTCTGCAAAAGTGGCCACTCAAGGAGGGGCCGACGGACCGTAGGTCCTGTGACGGTCCGTCGATGGGTAGGCGTAGATGGGAGCATCAGGGAAGTCTGACCAAGGGTGGAACCACGAAGCGATCCATAGACTTTTGGTCGTCCTACGGGCTGTCGTGCACATCCATAGAAGGTGTTCAGAGAGTTGAAGTTCCAGTACCTGATGAAAATCCCAAGTATTACTTGGTTATTATTCGTACGTTATTAATTGCTCATGGTTCCAATAACCCTAGTTGAGGACCCACAGACTATCGGTGAGCCTATGGTTCGTCCTGCACGTTCGTCATTGATGAACTGGGAGTTGAAGGTTCCAGCCATTGTGGAAAAGTTCTGAGTGTTGACTAATGGAGGGGACTTTACGGACCATAGGTCGACGCACGTTCCGTAGGTCGATCAAAGCCGCATCCCATAAGTTTATTTGCTTTTTTCTTTCATTTTTGTTTACGACATGTTTTTGAATAAATAAGCTATGTAAACCTCATTTTTGGGGGTTAGACATTATTATTTACTTTTAGCTCTTGCTATTTTTCTTGATAATTAACTTGAAAACTTTGGCAATTTGATTTCTGGATTTTGGTCTATAAGATTGGTGCTTCAGAATTCAGTTCGAGATTACGGGTTTCTTCTACTCAATAAGTAAGTTCATGAATTCTTATTATTAAAACATGAATTGTGTTCTTTCAAGCATGAGTAGCTAAACCCACAACTAGGGTTATTGGTACCATGAGCAATTAACAACGTACGAGTAATAACCAAGTAATACTTGAATAGTGTTTATGCATTGGTAATTCTTTCGCTTATAAGTCTTTTTAAAGAGTTCACGCGTTAGAACTCGCCTTGTTGCTACTTGCTGGACCAAGGAGGTAGTTAATACGAAAAGAATTATCAACAAATATTTATTGTGATACTATCTAATAGTCTAATGTCAATTGGTGCGAGGGTGAAAACTAAGCCATACATTGATGTGATGTCTAATCTAAGGTAAAGGTAAGGGTTAGTAAAGTATACACATGAAACTTGACCAAGGTGCGGAGTGAAATTCCCTCTTTAGAGGACCAATCACTTACATATACATATTTTACCTACTTTGCATGTAAAACACTACAAAATGATTACCATTATTAGGATTACCGATTTAAGAGCTTATGGGGAACACATATACCTTATTTTATTTCTCATATTGATAACTCGAAGTTTGAATCTTGCTCACTTGTTACTTAAAGAACAATCAGTAATTTGTTTCACAAATCCCCCCCTTTTTATTTACTTGTCTTAGAAATAAGTTGACTAAACGAATATAATATTGAGTTAAGTTTAAGTCTAAACCATATTCCTCGTGGGATCGACCCCAACCTACAAGTTGGGTTCTTTATTTGACAACGGTCGCTTATACTTCTTTAGGGAGGTGTAATTTGAGCGTATCAAATGCAATGACATTTCTTTGATTGAAGTGGTGTATTTAGAAGATGCATGAAAGCTTTACCATGTCGTTAAATAGGGCACTTATTGGGAGGCAACCCAAGTGTAAGTGGTTTTAAATAATGTGTGTTGAATGTGCAGGTTTAAATAATGTGTGTTGAATGCACACTACCTAGAAAGTGTGTAATTGATATTGGTGCCAATGCCTTGTGTGATGAGATTACCTTGAAAATTGTGTGTGATGACACCCAGAATTTACCCCGTTGGTCTGGTTGACTAAGTGATGCAAGCACTTGAAATGATCTTAGGCAACAATTTTTAAAGAGTGAACCAATTTGACAATATATCTCTTTTCTGACCAACCTTGTGAGATGAGTGAACCTTGTTCTACACATTTTGAGCCTTACCCTTTTTCTTGGAATAACCTTGAACAATTGTGACCTCTCTTTATTCCATTCCCCCATAACTTTCATGAAGTGCAGTTTGTTTGAATAGCTAACTTAGGCAAAAAGCCTAAGTTGGGGGTGTGGCGAAAAGATAAGGAAAGTCATGAAATGTGAGAAATTCTCCTTGGAGTAATGATTTTGAAAATTTTGGAACCCCTCCATGTAAAAAAAAGGAGAGAGGAAAGAAGCAAAGAAACAGAATGAAAAAGTTGTAAAATAAAGTGGTGGAAGTTGCAAAGAAATGGGGTATCCGGTAGTCCATTTGAAGTTGAATAATGGGGTTGATTATGAGCATGTTTAAAATGTTAAAGAAAAAGAGGAAAGTGATGTTCAAATCATACTTCTTGAAAGTAGCAACGACTAAGACTAAATGATCATACCTTAACACTCAGCCCCGTTACAAGCCGTAAAAAGACCTTTGTGATCTTGAGTGAGCTGAAAATGTTGACTGGAAAATAATGTCAAACCTATGGGTGAAGTCATGCATGTGTTCATGTTTGTGAGTGTGAGAGTTGTATGTGATTCCGAAACTTTAAATTTGTTGAGAAATTGTGTGTGAATATGGAATCATCCTTGTTGTGAGGGTATTTGAGTACCTTTGTTCAGCTTGAACTTGCATTTGAAACAATTATTGTGAACTTGAGCATCTTTGGTAACGGTGAGTCACAATTTGAGTCTTTGAGTGCACAACTGATCTTTGCATGAGTAGGCTGAACTTTGTTGTGTGCGTTCATGATTAAGCCTTGTGTAGAACTACTTGATACATTCTTTTGAACTGCGGATCTTAAGTTTTACTTGGGGGCAAGCAAAAGTTTAAGTTGGGGTGTTGATGAGTCCTAGATTTGGACTCTTTTAGGGCTTTGTTTTGATAATTTTAGTGTCCTAAAATGTTAATGTGTGCTAAGAACTGATGAATAAACCTTGATTTTTAAGTCTGTGGATTGAGGAGTAAAGCAAGAACACTAACAGGCAAAAAGGAACAAAACAAGCTAAGGAAGGAAAGAAAAGCTATCTTGATGATCGCCAAGAGCACTCGGCGAGTCGCCAAGAGCACTCGGCGAGTCGCCGAGTTTCCCTTAGCCTGCCTAATTTTACGGTGTGTTGTTCCTGAAACATGAGAAATTTGGGCAAATGGTACTACATATCGGTGAATCACCGAACATATCGGCGAAACAAGGTTGCATTGCCGAACGCACTGGACGAGAAAAAGATGAAGTTGAATTGGCAAGCCAAAAGACTTAAGGGCGAGTCGTGGAAGTGATCGACGATCCTGATGCAGACCGCCTAATGTTACAATACATGATGGATGAAAGTTTAAAGAAAAAGAGGATGTACAAGGATGATCGGTGAATCGCCAACTGGTTGGTGAGGCTCGATTTACTCCACCAATCAACCCCAAAAAGCCAATCTCAAATCTGTATAAATTGATTTTTGGAAGAGAGAGAAGGCATCCAGTCATTGTAAGAATGAAATACGGAGAACAAAACACTATTTTTATTGATTCTAAGCAATTTTGGCAAGAGATTTAAATTAGGTGTTGTAATAGAAGGGATATTATCCATCTTAGGACTTTGAAAATCAATACCCAGCAATGGAGCATGTATTAGGTATTGAATTTTATTCTTTTATGATAATTAGCTAAAACCCCAATCTTGGGTTTTTGACAATGTGATTAATTGCTAAATTTGGCCTGATAGGTGTTAGTTAGTATCAATTTTAGTGCTAAGTTAGAGTGGGTCTTTCTTATTGTCATGGTTTAATTGCTTTATTGAATGTTATTTTATTATGATTTAGTATTTTATGCTTGATTGAGAAAGAGGTGTTAAACTAAGTTGATAAGTTGGCACTCGTAGTTATTGGTTCATGGTGGCCAGTTCAGCTCGGGAGAGTGAACTCCAAGATTCATTCTATTTATTCAACTCGAGTGAGTGAATATGGTGATGTTATGGGCTGGTGTTCATTTTTAACACATTGAGGTTCGAGAGAACTCAATTGAAACGAGGTAGTTGTTCATGTGAAAAGTATCTCATGCAAAGCTCATCTTACCCATGAAGAATGGTACTTTTGGTTATCGATTAACACCCATTGAGTTGTGTTTGGCAATTGGGTGGTCAAACCCCAAAGTATCTTTCTCCTATTTGATTATTTCTACTTGATTGTTGAGGTTGTTTCGTGATCTAAACCCCTTTCCCTGACATTATTGTCTCACTTCTAACTTTATTAATAGTTTCCTAACATCTCTATTCCTTCAGCTACAAATATTACTATTTTAACTTCATACTTGAATTCAAAATAAAATTGTTCACTGTGGGATCGACCCCAACTCTATTGTTGGGTTTATACTGCTTAACGATCGTCTACACATAGTATGGGATAAGGTGTAGTTGATATATTAATCACAAATGCAGTTCTAATTTTGTGTTCTTAACTTGTTCAAGAAAGGGGTTTTATAACTAAGATTATTGATAAATGATTTATAGGTATTGGGTTGAGTTGGGTTCAGCTCGAGAGAGTGAATCCTAAACCCAATCCTACCCATCTAGCTCGAGATAGTGGATGAATTAAGGTGTGGGCTCTTCTTCATTGCTATGCTTGTTGACTTTTGAAAGAAATCACCCGATTTTGGATAGTTGTTCGAGAGACAGCTATCTTCCTTATAGTCTAGCCTACCCACTGATTTTTAGCTATTTACTAGTAGTTTCAATTACCCATATATCAAAATTTGCCTATAGTCAGTCACATACCGAGAATTCCTCTCCTTATTGTTATCTCATGTTTTTAGTAATTGTGTTGTAGTTCATAATTGCAACTCAAACCCCCCAATCTGACATTCGTGTCGCCCCTTTTAATTTGTGTCATGTCTTTTTTTATTATTTCTATTCCTATATCTTGTTAGATCACATTCATACTTCTTGATTGAATTTGAACATGCACCGCTCCCTGTGGGATTCGACCCCAACTCAATTATTGGGTTGTTTATTGCTTAATAACCATCTACACTTACACTACAAGAAAAATGCTCAACAACGAAGGGAAAAATGGTCCCTAAAAGTTATATTCTGGTCCCTAAAGGGCAATAGAGACCACAAAATCTGGTCGCCACCCCATCCCTATAGCCTCCGTCGCTAATGGTCATTGAGGACGAGAAACAATAGCTGGTCCTTAAATTGTTTCTGCGACCAACATTAAATTGGTCCTTCACATGGTTTTAGAGACAGTATTTACTGGTCCCGAATTAAAGAGATTTGACGACCATTAAAAACATTGTCCTAGAAATAATTTTAGGGACTAGATTTATTTGTCCTTATATATTTGACCAATTTGTGCTCCTAAAGATTTTCAAGATTTATATCATGCTTCTGAATTTTGTATTTTTTAAATTATAATACAATTTAAAAGGAAAAATCAGATGCATATATCTGAATACCATAATATTCTTTCATATATATATATACACACACTATAATACACCAGTCATGTCATTGTTCACACAACTACTACTTTACAAAAATAAATAAACAAACTAACATCATCTATCAAATAATATTATTGTAGAGGATGTCTTGTTGGCTCATCCAATTTCCTAGGCTCTTTGCATTCTAGAATCAGAAGTAAGTAGTTCCTATGACTGAAAAGTTTCAGGTCAAACAACTACTTCGAGTAGTTTTAGGTCCAATTTGTGTTAAGCTCATGAGGATAGCTAATCTTCACGTGGCTTCCGACTTGCTAAGAGTGGAGAAAACTTCATATTTGCTTAGTTCAAGGACAAGAAATTGACAAAGTCTAGGCAGATTACAAAAGCCTAGCATCAGCTAATACACAGATCGTGATTACAAGGCTAGCAATGTATTGATGAAGCGCAGTAGTTTAATGCACCTGCAATGGTCAAGTACATAAACAATTGACCAATATTTGCTGAATTTAATTTTAAGATCAAGAGAGCTAATCTTTTAACAACCAAGATGATATACAGGCATATTTGTTCCAAATGATTTATGCAGAATGCAAAGTTTCAATTTCAACTTTAATTGAGCTAATGGAAAGTGCTAGCTGTCCAGTTTTCATAGCATAAAGAGTAACATTTTTATAACAAAATATAACCTATTCAACCTTGTACAATTTTATAAGTTGCTGTAATTTACCAAACTACTAAACAATATGGTATATCAGAGTGAAATAATATTAATAAATTTTCTTTATTAAAGTGACAGTGAGACATTTTCAAGAATCAAGTTTCACCACATACATTAGACACATTTACTTAAGTTAAGTAAATAGTTTTAAAAATAAATAAACATAAGAAATATGATCTGGAAATGTATGATGAGATCTAGAACAAATAACAACATGCCTAGTGTGATCAAGTGAGGTGTACACGGAACACCACCATCTTGTGTGAGGTAAAGAGATTGTTTCTGATATGAACAGATATAGAACATTCTAACAAAAACATATGAGTACTTTCAAAAGTTCAACACTTATAATTTGTAGACTAACAAGCCACTAAAATAAACACAACACCATGGCTGAGACAAAATAACGATTCCTATTAACTTCAATGTTTCCTTAAAAATAATTTTGCCCAACGAATGAACCACAATGCACGTGTGGATATGCTTCGAGATAACTCATGGTGATCCAGGACTAGTTTACTTATGTAAATCTTGTGTTTTGTCAGAGACATGTGTATATATAAAACTTTGATATCTAAGTAATTGTTTCAGGACCAACCTATTGGATCTGATTGTGCCTACTCAGGAAATGCTCAGCTGTCCACCAGTGCTTACTACACTCATATTTGGTAGTTGATTCTTAAAAGTAATAACTCGACCTTGAAGCAAATTTAATCTGCTAGAAAAATTAATAACTATAATAACTAAAGTTTTAAAAGAAGTTCCTAAGAAATTAATTAAAGTTACTAATATGATCACCTCCAGGATCTGAAACCGAAGAAGTATACATTTCCCACTCTAACTCTGCTCATGGAGGGAAAAGTAACAATAAGTTAGTTATAGTTAGAATCAACATGATGTAGTCAAGCAGGGAGTGGTATTCATATTTCACATGCTCTAGATTTAACCAACTCCAAGTCCACATCCACATCAAAAGTCCACATCCACATCATATAACTACTGTAGATTCTCTTTTCCACCTTAAACCATACACCTCACAATTAGTAAGTATGCAGTGTGAAGCTAACATAGAGAAAACTTTACCTATTTGGCAGTTTCTCTAAAAGATTTTCAATTCAAATTTTCATTCCCCTACTTATAATAGTTCTTTTACAGATTAACATCCCTTTGAAATATCAACATCGACTAATCAAGAATCTATCTCTCACAAAGGATTATTCATCATATGTTATTTTCCCATTCATCTTTTCCATATTCCACAAATTTTTGTTATCCATTAGATCATATCATGCACTTCCTATTCCATAATGGTAGACACAACACAAACAAGAAGAACATAGATGTACTCTTTGAATATGTTAGTTGTTTCATAGAGTTAACAATAATAAGCACAATGACTACTACAATATCATTAATGACAACTGGATATACGTTTTCTCGACATATAAGTAAGTTTCATAGATAGCACAATTATATGAGATTAGCCAAACTAGATCATATATCTCAAGGGCCATAGGCCTATATCAACCATATCAAAATATTTTCCCATTATTAAGAAATATGAACACACAAACATGCAAAAACTATACCGATGACTGTCAAACTGATAAATTAGTTGGAGATTATTCATTTCAATCACTATTTATGTATTATATCACAACTAGAAATTATCAGTTAGAAATTAGCCTAAAACAATAAATTCTTAACACCATCTTTCAGGACCATTAAAATATCCTTTTAAAATGTACTGACCTTTAGAGATATGGCTTTGAATCCTTCCAAGTTGGCCATATTTATTCATTTACTTCCAAATACTTATATACCCTATACTTAACAATTCATATGGTTCTCCCCAATAAGCCACTACCTTGACCAATAATCAGAACCACAAATTTACCATACGTTACAATAAAGGGAAACAAATACTTTATACTATAAAGCCTCTGTAAAAACACTAATGCATACCCTTAAAGATAAACTTTCATTATTACGAAAAAAATGCATGAATCGCATCTAAAAATGATATTCCACTTCTTATAAGCATTTAATCAAATACCCTAATGTAAATTAGTGCTCACCATAGTTGAACGAAGAGGAGAATAGAAGTAAAACCGAGGTTTTTTCCATTTCACAAAATTGCGGATGCAAAGTTGTGTCTTCATTTGGCAATATATTCTAAAAATATCAAAGATTTGGGGATTCCTTCCAAAAAGAAGAACCACAAATAGGATCCGTTAGTGGAGTGGTGAATATGGGTAAAGAGAAATCTTCGCTTGTAGATTAGATTTGAGGGAATAGGATATGCATCACCGCTCAGAAATTTAGAGGCATTAAAGAGTTTGTTGCGATGTAGTAGATGTATCAAATTTACTGGTTTTCAATTTTTATCTTTATTTTATTTTTTAAAAGAAAAAATTTATAATAGGGCCTTATATCGGGTCACTTTAGAGATTTAGGACCAGATATTTATTAATTTAGGGACGGATATTATGACCTTTCCTTAATTAATTAGAAATTAAGCACCAGCGAAATATCTTGTCCTTATAGTGTACTTTCAAGGACCAGTTTTTTAACCAGTCTTTATAATTTGGTGGTTAAAGAGACATTTTCTTGTAGTGTTAGAATTGATTGAAGTGTATTTGATAGACGTTAATACCAACAAATTCAAAATGGTGCCGCTGTCGAGGAGTGCTGTTGTTTGAAATTCTCTTATTGAAGTTGAATTGTGATCTTTGTAGTTATAGTTGAATCTACTTATTTTAGTTTCTGGTTTTGTTTAACTTGTGTTAAACAGAGGAGAAGATGAGCGTTAACGGAAGTAATGGTAGCCAAGTGGGTCACGAAGACGACATCGAGAACCTCAATGATGTCAATGACCGAATCCAAGTGGGTAGTGTTGGTGCCATTCGTTTACCTCCGACTTAAGGAAACACTTTTTTTCACATCACAAGCATACTGCTTCAGCTCCTACAATTTAAAGGATTATATGGGGGGCTGGCTCAAGAGAATACCCATGAGCATATTAGGAATTTTGTGGATGTCTGTGCACCGTTCTCATTTAAGAACATATCGAAATAATCGGTCCGTCTCAGGTTGTTTCCACTCTTTTTCATGGGTGAAGCTACTAAATGGTTGATTGAGTTACCAAGGGACTCTATTACCTCTTTGGACGAGCTGACCACAACATTTCAAGTGTGATTTTCCCCCATTGAAGATGATGACTCTAAGGGATGGTATCGAAGGTTTCAAGCGCTTGGAAGGTGAGACAATCCGAAGAGGTTTCCCACCTACCAAGTCTGGAGTGGAATTATGTAAAACTCGGTGGGCTAATTGCTTAATTGGTGACTCGCCGAACAGGTCGATGATCCTAATTTTTTTCCTCCATTTGAACCCCCAAATTCCCTGGAGGTCCTGTAAAACTCAGCGAGGTAAAGTACCACTAGGCGCATCGCCAAGTGGTTCGGCGTGGTTGACTTACTCCGCTGAAGGTGCTGCAAACCGAAAGGTTTTAAAGGCCAAACAGTTTAAAATTTAAATATCTTTTATATTCTCTCATTTATAACACTGTACAGTCACACTTGATCATTATATCTCCCATTTTTTACTATTTTTCCTCACTTTTTTGTGTGATCTCTTGCTCGAAATTGGAATACGTTGCCACCTAGCTTTTCAATTTCTCAATTCGACTTACATGTTGGTTTTTCAAACCCCGTACTTTAATTTGGTGGTTGAAATCGAATGCAACAGGTAAATGAATGTTGATATGTGTTGGGTAATTTCTTTAATTGTGTTTGATGTGTCAGATTCCCCGTAATGTGTTTGAACTTGTGCCTAAATGCTTAAATCGATTATTTCCCGTGTTTTGTGCATTAAAATTGGTCCTAAATTGTTGGGTTGTGGTTTTTTTGTATTGGTTCTAGTTGGGTTAAGTCTGATTAACCTCGAATAGTGCCAAATGACGTAATTTTCCCACTGATGGAGCATTAGACGTCATTCTTAAGGGAAAAACCCGTCAAATGGCCAATTTTAGCAAAATTGGGGGAAGTCTAAGTACCCCAAAGGCATGGGTCATATGGGTGTGGTACTTATTGCTTGGTGTATGTATTTGATTTTAAATTCGGGGGTTGTGGGCTTGATTTTAGGAATTGGGGTTGAAAATTGGCACGTTAGGCCGTTTGGCAAGCTGCGTCAAGCTTGCCGAATGGTTCAGCGGTTCATCAACGTCTCCCTTTGATCGCCCATAATTTTAATTATGGTTAAGTTGATTCTGTAACTTTCGGTGGAAAGCCTGAGCTCGTAGGGTTCACTCGGCAAGTAGCTCAAAGTTTCCTTAGATCGCCTTTTCTGTGCCCCTAACCCTTAAAATACATTGCAATATTTGGTAGGCTTGTCTAAGGTCGCCGATTGGTGTAGACGATTCTCTAAAGGACCCTGAACATCGCCGACTTGCCTTGTTTCTGACAATTTTTAGAGCTGGTCCTTTCGGCGAGCCTGATCTGGCTCGCCTAAGCCAGTCGGCGACTCGCCGACTGGTTCGGCAAATCTTTCTGCACCTTGATTTTTGCAAATGTCTTAAACGATTTCTAACACCTATTTATGTGTTTTATAGATATGGCTAGTCCCAAAGTGCCAGGAAGAGACATGCTTCCCTGCAAGCCGCCAAAAGGGATCATTATAAATGAGGATGCAGCGGCAACCAAACTCCCTACCAAGGGAGGGAAAGGCAAAGGAAAAGGCAAGGCGCCCGTGGTTCTGTCACCAGAGGTCAGCTCCAACAGTGAGCGAGTGTATGCGACTCAACTTACCACATAAGACAACGAGGGAGAACACCGGGATTCTCATGCTGCCATCTTAAAGCCTGAGGATGACTAGCTTCTACTGGCCCGGAGAGTAGAAATGGGCTCAAAGAGGATGCATGATCCGTCTAGGATCCGGGTGCCTCAGACTCCTCCTCCAGCTTCAAACTGTGGTCCCAACATCATGTGTATAGGGACCTCCTCTCCGGTCTCTCAACAGACTAAAGGCCGTGGGACTGAGGACTATCATTGAGGAGAAGAGGTTGTCCACAGATGGTGTGTTGGAAAGATATCTGTAGTTATGGAGCACCATAAAGTCCCACAAATTCTATATCTTCACTAAACCCAGGGTACCAACATTCCTAATTGGATCTGAGAGTTCTACTCAACCTATGGAGCTTTGATACCACAGGGAAACATGAAGGTTGCTACCTTCAAACAAGTGGATTATGTGGTTGTCTGGGGAAATAAGGTCAAATGGGCTACTAATGATATCAGTGCCATATTGGAATGCACTTACAACTTTATAGATGATTACCAAAGTATGATCAAGCGAAAAACATTGGAGGACATGAAAAGCTTGTTGGTCCCTCTATTGTTTAACACTACTCCTAGGTGGATTGATGCCGAAGTGCCAATAGAAAGATCTCAATGTGGCATCGAGGTACTGTTTCAGTTTCATTACTACATGATTATGCCATCCCAGAACGAGTCTATCCTCCACAATACAGAGGTGGCCTATCTTGGATCCATTATCGCTGGGATGAAAATACATTTAGGCGCAATTATTGGATAGGAGATGGCCATGAGAGCTAGGCAGCGACAAACATCTCTCCCCTTTTTGTTGTTGATATCCAAGCTGTGCAGACGGGCCCATGTACCGAAAGATGAAAAGGCCAATGTGGAAGTGACTCCCACCTCCTATACTGACATCCGGCGTACTGAGGCCAAGTAATTAAAAGATGAGGCTGAGAGAAAGAGGGAAACTCGGATGGACAAATCCCAGACGATTGATATTGAGTAATTACATGTAAACGCAGTATTGCCTACTCTGGTCACTGGGCCTTCTAGTATTTCTAGATCTACCCCCTCTATGACTCCAAGTTCTTCTGTTGCTCCGTGTCACGACCCAGGGGTACATCCTAGATGCAACATGTTGTATTTGACCCCGAATGCGTCTCATACAAGCCCTTAGCAAACATAAGCATAGGAAATGGAAATGATGCGGAATTTAAAATTTTACAATCAAAGTGTTTTTCTCATAAAACCAAAAAGAATCTAGACATTGTCTCATAATCCATTTACTACAACAGAATGTCAATAGGGTAACAGCCCTTTACAATTGAAAAAGTCTCAAAAGTAGAATATAAGAAAGCAACTAGAAGTGAATAGCATCTTGTCTTCGAACCATGAGGACTCACCACAGGTCTTGCAGATAAGCAATCCAAGCCTTTGTCAAGAAAGGAAGTACACTTCACCTAGCCGGAACCTACACTTATAAAAAATGTAGAAGAAATAGGGGTTAGCACAAAGATGTACTAAGTATGGAAGCATGAATAAAAATCCTTGAAATATGATAAAAAGAACATTTTAGTTGAAAAGTACGCATTTGCCAAGTTTGAGAATCACCATGCACTTTCAAGGTAAAACCCAAGTCATAATCACATTTATAATGTAAGACCATTGTAGTCTTAATAGAACCATCTTTTTTTTAGTAACCTTAAGTTGTACTTGTGTAATGTATGATTGGCATCCTGTAATACAAACCACATTAAGTACTCCTTTGAGGCAACCCTAGTCATACATAACATACATAGACCTCATCATAGTCAATTTTGATAGACAAGGAAATAGTCATGTACATTAACTTGAACATAAGGAAAGTCATCCATAGCAAAAATCCATTCAACATACATGCATACATTCATATATTATAATAGCATAAGAAACCATCCCATAACACCTTTCTAAGTCTACTTGTGCAATGTAAAAGTGAAGTTCCATACCCCCACTCCTATTAAGTAAAGCTTATCTAGAAGTCATAAGTATAGTTCATGTCATATTCATTATCTTTTCATGTAGGGAAAATAGCCTTAACCAACATAGATCATGTGAGCTACATGGAATCCGTTTTGGTGTAACCCCACACCGAAAGAAGGTGTCCTACTTGCCTAAGGTAGGACTACATGTATTAGCTATTAGGTGGATCAACTAGGTAAATACCTATGTGGGCAAATAGTTATGGGATAGGGAGATTGCTTCTAGAAACCCGACCTATTATATTGGTGGAAGAGCTTCCATCTCATGAGAATAATTTAGATGACCCGGCCTTTTGTATTGACGGGAGGGCCTCTACCTCATTTACCATATCCACTCGGTGCTAAGCATTATTCCCCAAATTATACATAATTAGTCGTGAATTTCATTTACATGTGTGAAGGAATACCTTTCCCTTCATTCAATACAACTCGTAAATTATCTCACAGATTCAATTAGGTGAGAATGGACTTTCAACCTTAGAATTATCACTATCATGTGAGTAAACCTTTCACATCATGTTCATAGTGTTTCATGAGAATAGACTTTCAAACAACACAATAACCTTATCATCATCCAAAAAAATTCATACATAATCATGTGTAAGGGTAAGGGGAGAATGACCTGTAACACTCCGTAATTTAGTGAGTTGAACTAGTCTGTTCTAGAGCCTTTCATAAGAGTTTTGGAGTGTCGTATGAGGATTAAAATCAAAAGAAATGGTTCCCATAATTAGAATAAGGGTTTTAGGGGTTAAACGTCTGGGTACGACTCACCAAGGACCACCCAAGGGATCCTTGAGGAGGACCCCAAAACAGTCCAATTTTGATGAACTACGGAAGGCCATCTACGGCCAGTAAATTGGACCACGCCCCATAGTTCTTGGGCGTAGGTCAAGGCCTGTTGAGGCCTGCCAAGACAAGCCTCAGATGCAAACCACGAAGGTTCAGCATGAGGCGTCCACCCACCTATGGTCCGTAGGTGGGGATCCGTAGATGCTGCTAGTTTTTAACATTTTAGTTTTAAGTTAAGCTTTGGGGGATTAAGTTAGTAATTAACTAGGGGCATAGGGAGGTCAGTTAGTTAGTTAATTAGCCACCTATAAATACCTAATAGACCCCTAATACTAAGTCATTAGCTCATTCATCTTAGAACCTCCAAATCACTCTCCAAATATTCTCTCTCTAGAAGCTAAGAAGAAGAAGAAGAAGAAGAAGAAGAGAAGAGAAAACGCAGTGTTTCTCCATTGATTAAAGTTTGTTTGGGGATTTGATTAAAGGTATGTGAAATTTAATCATCCATGGGTTCTTCCACCCATAGATCCCCCATAGTTTTCCAACTTGTGAAATCAAAAACCCAATTCTAGCTAGGGTTGTGCTTGCATTGTGGGTAGGGTTTGAGTGTGATTCCAATCTAGTGGATATCACCCAATTATGATTGATTTAGCCTTTTTTTTTGTGATATTATGATGATTTCATGTTATTTCTATGATAAACCCTAATCTAAATTGATGAATATGATAATTGTGGGTTTATGCCATTAGAGGAAAAGTTGAAAGTTCAGAAGTGATCTTCCTAAATCAATGTCTTGTATACAAATTGATCATAGTTAGGATCATCTAATCAAGAATTGAACTAGACTTGATTGAATAGGAAGGATCTTGACTTGTAAAGTTAGAATTGAACCTTTATGAATCAATTATCACTAGAATCACTTAGTAGTAAAGAATGTGATTGAATAGCTTGTAATTTAGACATGGATCATGATAGAATAAAGTTAAGCTTGAAAGTAGGGCTTTTAGCCATCATTGTTAGGCCTGTGGGGGTAAAGTCAATATGCTGCGATCTTGTTGTGTATTCTCTTTCTCTTACACACTTATACATGAATTACTAGGAGATCCAAGGGTTCTCTCACATAGAAGGATTCTAGGTTTGCTTAATAACCTAAAATGATTCAAGCCATGTTAGACTAGAATAGCTTGAAGTTGTGATGTATGATCCCTTTATGTATAGCTTGGTTTAGTAGGATAAGACCAAGGTTGATAGCTTGGGATAGAGGATCCATACTCTCTTAAGGTATACCTTGACTTAGCTTTGTAGAATGCATGTCATGGTAGCATGAGTTAGGTGTAGTCATGGTAGACTAGGATTGAGGATTTATACTCTCCTATGGGTAGCTTGAACTAGCATTGTTTGGATGCATTCATGGTAGCTTGACTTGGTTTGGCCAACACTATTTCATGGTAGCTTTGGGATAGAGGACTTACACTCTCCTAAGGGTAGCTTAGGATTGAGGATCCATATTCTCCTAAGGGTAGCTTGACCTTGCATTGTAAGATACATGTAAAGAGTAGCTTGAGTTAGGTTAGTGATGTTTGCGTAATCAAGACACAACTTCCAATGCAAGTGTCTACAATCATAGGACAGTTTAGTAACCCAACTAAGGGTTAGGATCGTTCCCAAGGGAGTGGTTTTGAGAATTAATAAAATTTACAATGCCTCCATGTTTCAAGGCAAATATCACCGCCTCTAATTCAAGATCATGGGTCGGATAATTGTTCTCACGGAATTTAAGTTCCGTTGAAGCATAGGCAATTACCTTACCATTTTGCATGAGCACACATCCCAACCCCACTATAGAGGCATCACGATATACTACTAAATCATATGTACTCTCCGGTAATGTCAACACCATAGTAGGAGTAAGTCTATCCTTGAACTCTTGGAAGCTTTTCTCACAAGCCTCCGACCACTCATACTTAGCTTTGTTTTGAGTCAAAGCCGTCAACGGAGAAGCAATGAAGGATAACCCCTCAACAAGCCTCCTATAGTAACAGGATAAACCCAAAAAGCTTCTAATGTCGGAAGGAATAAGAGGTCTAGGCCAACTCTTGACCGCATCCGTCTTCTTAGGATCTACCTCAATACCCTTTTTTTGACACAATGTGACCAAGGAAAGCTACGGACCTGGACGAAAATTCACACTTGTTAAACTTTGCAAAAAGTTGTTGGTCCTAAGAACATTTAACTCAATTCTCAAATAGTCCATATGTTCCTTCTCACTATTTGAATAGATCAAAATATAATCAATAAACGCAATCACAAATATATCAAGGTATTGTCTAAACACCCTATTCATCAAATCCATAAATGCCGCCGGGGCATTTGTCAACCCAAATGACATAACCACAACCAGAGCCTAAAGGCCATCTTGGGAATATCAATCCCTCTCACCTTTAATTGGTGATAACCCGAATGAAGATCAATCTTAGAGAAATAGCTAGCCCCTTGAAGTTGGTCAAACAAATCATCAATTCTTTGAAGGGGGTATTATTCTTGATGATAACTTTATTCATTTGACAATAATTGATGCACATTCTAAGAGACCCATCCTTCTTTCTAACAAACAATACCGGAGCACCCCATGGATTTGTACTCGGTCAAATGAAGCCCTTATTTAACAAATCCTTTAGTTGATCTTTCAACTCTATCAACTCGGCTGGAGCCATTCTATAAGGCGGAATAGAGATAGGTGGCGTATCTGGTAAAAGGTCAATACCAAAATATATTTCCCTCTCAGGAGAAACACCGGGTATATCATCGGGAAAGACTTCCAGAAACTTATTCACTACTGGAATCGACTCTAGAGAAAGGGTTTCGGACTCAACATCCATCACCCTAACAAGATGGTAAATACACCCTTTGGAGATCATCTTCCTAGCTTTAAGGCAAGAGAAAAATTGACCTCTAGGCATAGAATTTCCCCCTTTCCACTCTAGGATAGGCTCATTCAGAAATTAGAATCTAACTACCCGAGTCCTACCATCGATAGAGGCATAACATGTATGCAACCAAACCATACACTAAATCACATCAAATTGTAACATTTCCAACTCTATATAATCCACCAAAGTAAATTTATGGGATCATGAAATGGGAAAACTTCTATAGATTATTTTAGGAACCACCGAGTCACCAATCAAGGGAGAAACCAAAAAGGCTCTACTAACACTTTGGGGAGTATTTCAAACTTCATAGCTACAAAAGGTCTCACAAAGGAAAAAGTAGCACCTGGTTCTAACAAGGAATATACATCAATAGAAAATACTTTTAACATACCGGTCACAACATCTCGGGAGCTCTCTTGGTTACCTCGGGATTGAAGAGCATAAAAGCGGTTTTTATTTTGAGCATTGCAATATGAACCACTTGTAGGAACTTGCTTGCCTTGTATCCCCTTGGCCATGAGTACCAGGCAATCTCTCATCTTTTGGCCACTCTTTCCACAACCATAGCACCCATCTGACTCAACTAGGCACCTGCCATCATATTTTCTACCACACATTGCACAATTAAGCCTAGCAACATAAGAACCACCACTATTGTCTCCTTGAGGATTAGGGTTAGACACGCTATCCTTGTTGACCCTTGTAGCACTAAAGGAGCCTTGGTTGGGGAACCTTTTATTGAACCTTGGTCGACCTTGTCCATCAGACTTAGCATTGGAGTAATTCCCATAACCGGTTCTAGCTCTTTTTACCTCCCTATTCTTGTCTTGGAGTTTCTCGTCCTCCATTTGTTGGGCATACACTATAAGGCATGATATATCCATATTATTATGAAGCATTGCCGAATAAAATTCTTTTTTCTACAATCTAGACACACCCGTCAAATACCTACTCACCATATCTCTTGAATCCACCACTAAAGTCGGAGCATATTTGGTCAATTGAGTAAACTTTAGATAATATTCTGAACACTCATACCTCCTTGATGAAGGTTAATGAACTCTTCCACCTTAGCTTCCCTCAACTCTTGAGGAAAGAATCTATCAAGGAAAGTCGATTTGAATACTTCCCACTCTATTAGACCCGCTATTACCGGCCTATTATTCTTCTATTGAGTATACCATACTTGAGCCAAACTCTTCAATTGGTAAGCGGCTAACTACTCTTTCTCTACTGAAGTCAACCCATGCAATTAATTATTTTTGTAAACCTCCTTCATAAATTCTTGAGGATCCACTCCAACTTTTGAACCATGAAACTCGAAAGGGTACATTCTTGAAAACTCCCTCAATCTAGAAGCCGCAGAATTCATATTAAGATTGACCGGAAGTACAACTTCTCTATTGGATTGAGTCGGCACGACTAGAGCCAACATTTGGAGATTAGACATAAACTCTACATGCGTCACATTCTCAACCACATGATCAACCGGAGCTTGGTTAACTTGAGAAGCTTGATTACCTTGAGGAGCGTCCTCATTCACATTACCACCCTCTATTCTTCTAGCGTGTAACGACAGTAAAAATGAATAAGTTAAACTAGAGCCTAACATGTATGTGTTAGAGTTTGGTGTGAGGTTTGATGGTGATTTGTGTTGTCCCGAGCCATGGTTGAGGTATTTAGGGGTTAAACGTCAAGGTATCAGTCCCCAAGGACCACCCTAAAGGCCCTTGAGGAGGACACTAATTCTAAACCCCAAGACCCCAAGGAAACCAAGAGGATTCCCAAAATGGGGTGACCTATGGAAGTGGTTCACGCCCCGTAGGTCCATCCACGCCCCATGGATGGCCTCCGTAGGTCATGGTCGCTAAATGCACCTCTCTGACCCTGACCACGGACCAACAGTATGGTCTATGAATGGACTCACGGTTCGTGAGCCAAGGTCTCGTGAATGGCACTTATGTGCTGTCAAAGACACACCAAGCCAAGGGTGGTTTGGTAAATTCCTCCCTTGTCTAGTTAAGTGTTTGGACAGTTATTTTGGGTTTATTTACATATTTTAAGAGTATTAAAAGTGTTAAACTCTAATTTACATTCAATTATTTCAAAACCCCAGATCAAAACCCTTCCCTCCCAAAAAGTCCTCTCTAGAAACTCCATTGGAGATCAAGGTCAAGTTCAAGCTAGGGTTGGGGATTTCAAGTTGTTTCTTCTTCAATTTTCGTGTGGAATCCATAGAAAGTTATGGTAGTTTTGATCCTTGTCTAATTTCACATTCAAGGAACCAATTCAAAGGTGATTTCAAAGTATGAAAATCTAGGATTTTACTCAATCTCATGGGTTCTTTCATCAAACATTTTCAAATGGTCTCTAATGTTGAATTATGATTGTATTGGTGTTTAATTAATGATTTATGATGGAAATACTCTATGAATCCAGGAATTCTCTCAATTCCTAAGTTGTACCTTATGAAGTGGGTTGTTGATCATTAATGAATGTTTATGGATTATATCTAGATTGATTTATATTGTTGGATTGTATCATTATACATACCTTAATTGAAGTAAAATGTGGATGTGTTGGTGAATCTTGGTCATGGCCATGGAAGGTCAAGTTGTGGTTGAATTACATGTTGGATTAGAATGGTGGTAGAGATGATTGATCCACTTGAAAGGTGGAGGTGTTTACTTACTATGTATATTATGGTATTGAATTGATGGATACATATTCCTTGTACCCTACATGTGGAGGTTAATGTATAATTATAATGTGATGCATGTGTGTGATCTAAATGAATGAATTATGATCTTGTTTACAAGCTAATTGTGTTAGGATTGAATGTTATCTCTCTATTAACACTTTTGAATGATGGTAATTATATGAAAGGCTATTCTCACATACACACACACACTTGAATGAAGAATGAATGTTGTTCAATGATAATGTTATTGATGATGGGTTAATTGAAAGGCTATTTTCAATTGTACTCTAATGAATGTTAATGACTTGTTGTGAAAGGACTTTCTCACAATATAGGGGTTCTTAAAAGAAAGGCTATTCTCATCTTTGAATTTATAAGCTTTCCAATGAATGAATGAATGTTGGGTCGGGATGGATGATCTTCCGAGAGTTGTGGTGGGGTATTTAGTAGCAATCCCTAATCCCATAATGAATTAATGCAATGAATGAAATGTACTATGTGGGGAATAATGCTAAGCATCGAGAGGATATGAATTGAGATGGATGATCATTCGGGAGTTGACGCGAGATATCTAGTAACAAAATCTTGAGATGGATGCTTATCCGTTAGTTGAGGCGGGGTAATAAGTAGCAATCTCCCTATCCCTTAACTATGTGCCGACATAGGTCTAGCTAGTGGATCTACTGAAGAGAAAGAACAATGCTCCAACCATAAGCAAGTAGGAATCCCTTATCAGGTGAGGGTGACACCGGGATTCCATGAATTGCTCACATGGTCTATGTCGGTTAATTCCTACCCACACAATAATGTTAATGAACTATGGATTCTTAAACGCTGTACTACTTAGAGTGGGTGGTGGTATGGGACACCATCTATGCATTGCACAAGGAGGTGTTTGAGGGAGATTACGGCGTGTTCCTTATAATGTTAATGAAATGAATGGGCTCTTATGATGACATTTATGAGAATGTTGATCTAATGTCTAATGAACGAATGTGCTCTTAAAGAAATGAAGCTAATGAAGAATGTTGACTTTTAAATGCATATATTCTTAAATGTAAAGAGCATGTTATACTTGGATTGTATTATGAGTTATTTCCTTGTCATGACTTTTGGGTTTGAATGTACCTTGTCTAGGGTGACTTCGAAGGAATACTTAGAGTGAGTAGTAGTATGGGATGCTACTTGCAAATTGCACAACTATGACTTAGAGTTGTCTTAGGTGTGGTCTTAATGTGATGATGTGACTTATGTAATGTTTATGTCTCTTAAATGCTTTATTGTGTAAAGGCGGAAAGGATGAATAGTGAGTTCACTTTTGGTGACCTTAAGGTGGTGCCTTAGTGTGGGTGGTGGTATGGGAAGCTACCCATACATTGCACAAGGTATAGCTTGAGGGTTACTTGTGGTGAAGGCTTATGGTGAAAGGTAAAGGTTCATGTGTGGATTATGTTCTAATGTGAAAATGTGACTTCCATGTTGGTTGTGACTTATATTATGCCTCTTTTATCAATGTTCATGAAGATTTACTAAAACGGCATATATCATGACTTTCAAACAAAGATGTCCATTTTAAGCATGTTTTTGCATGGCTATCATACTTAGTACTTTATGTGGGAACCCGTATTTTCTTTACTCTTGTGAAGTGTAGGGATTGGCAATCAATTTGGTTCTTCCTATTCAATCTTGGAATAGAGTTCTCCAAGACATTTTGGGTATGTCCTCATAGATCGAGGAAAAGGACTTTTATTGTTCTAGTTCTTTCATGTTTTAAGACTATTGTTAAGATATCGATTGTAAAGGGCCGTGACCCTATCTTGTATAATGTTTTGTCTAAGATGGCCATGTGACACTTTAAAATTCCGCTGCTTTATAAATGTCTTTATATTGTATGGTTTTTGAATTAAAAGTTTTAAATTCCATACTATTTCTATTACCTATGCGATGAATGAATATTATAAGGCTTGTATAAGACCCCTTCGGGGTCGAGAACGTCGTGTTACGACTCGGGGGTGCTCTCGGGTCGTGACACACAAGGTTTTGGGAATGGTTTTTTTAGGGTTGATGTCTCACAAGCCACATCTAGTAGAGTCTTGTTCATCGGTGTGAGTCGCGACACATCTATGAACGAGAGGCTATAGGACGTTAGGAGTTACACTTTTTTCACATTGTTGAAGTCACGCTTTAGAGTTTAGTTCTATTAGTGTCCTTTTCCTAATCCTTCTCTTGTGTTTATGAGATATGAATACAAGAAGGACGCCCGCAAGGAGAGTGGAAGAGGAGAATGTGAATGAAAGAGTTCTTCCCCAAGATCCTCAAGGTCCTCAAGGAGGTCAAGTTCCTCAAGAAAACCAAGTTTCAGTGGATCCCCCGGCCATGGCCAATGAGGAGATTAGGTCGGCTTTCCTAACCTTAGCCCAAGACATGATGGCTCAAGTGAATAGAGATGTGAGGCCTAGAGTGAATGCTATTGAGAGTACTATGGCTTCCAAGTTCAGGGACTTTGTGAGGATGAATCCCCCGATTTTCCTAGGTTCTAAGGTAGGAGAGGATCCCCAAGAATTCTTGGATGAAGTATATAAGATAGTCAATTCTATGGGGGTGTCTTCTAGATAAAAAGTGGAGTTGGCTCCCTATCAATTGAAAGATGTGGCCCAAGTGTGGTTCACTCAATGAACGAGCAATAGGCCTACAGAAGCGGGTCCTATAGAATGGGAGGAGTTTAAGAGTGCTTTCCCTGGTAGGTATTTTCCCCATGAGAAGAGGAAGGTTAAAGTGGAGGAGTTTATAAACCTTAGGCAAGGTAGTATGAGTGTGGAGGAGTATTCCTTGAAGTTTACCTTATTGTCTAAGTATGCTCCATCTTTGGTGTCCAACCCTAGAGATGAGATGAGTCACTTTGTGACCGGTGTATTCGACCTTGTTAAGGAAGAGTGCCATACGGCGATGCTCCATGATGACATGAATATCTCTAGGCTTATTGTATATGCTTAATCCATCGAGGAGTCCATTCTTAAGAGGATGAATAGAGATTTGAAGATGTCTAGGACTGATGAGCAAGGTCAACCTAGGTTCAAAAAGAGGTTCTCCAATAAAGATTCTTCAATGGTCAACAATGATACGGTGTCTAACCCTAAATATCAAGGAGGGAATGGAATTGGTTCTTCTTTTGAGAGGCCTAGGTGTGCGAAGTGTGTGAAGAAACATTTGGGTAAGTATCTTGCCAACACGGATGGGTGCTTTGGATGTGGAAAGAAGGGTCATAAGATGAGAGATTGCCCAACACTCTCAGCAAAAGGAAGGGAGGATAAGCAAGCTTCTATTGATGGCCCGGATCCTAATGCTCCAAAGAGTAACCATTTTTATGTACTTCAAGCTAACAAAGACAAAGGAGCTTCCCCGGATGAAGGTACCGGTAAGTTATAGTTCCTTTTTGTTGTGATGATATCCTTATGTTGGTTCATGATAGCCTTAGTTCAGTTTTCTCCTATGTGGGGGATAGTCTGTTGAATAGTAAGGTTGTGAGAGTTTTGATATCCTTATCTCTTTTCTTCTATTCTTATTCAAGCTTGAGACCAAGAGTTCCTTGTAACTTGTTTCATGTTTTGGAGTCATGTCTAAAATTGTGTTTCCATGGTCTCCTTATGTTATGCATGTTCTAGTTGGATTCTTGCTAGTTGAGAAAAATGAGTTTTCATGATTTATTGTTCCTCATGTTGATTTGTATTTGATATGAGTTGTCTATATGCTTCATGAGGTTAAATGTTGAACATGCCTAAATGTGTTTTTATGAAGAAGTTGCATAATGTGCTTTTATGAGAAAATTGCTTAAATGTGCTTAATGATGTTGTGATGAGCATGATGTAGTTTGGAGAATGTAATGCCTCAAACGAAATGAGAAATGTTGATGTTTTGATGTGTAATGGGTTTGTAGATGTAGTTCCTACGTTCTTATGTTGCATTGTACTTATTGATATGGAGTTGACGTTTTCTCCTAGTTTTATGCATTTATATTGATGTTGCATGCATGATTGTGGGCTACTTGTCTTGAGTCGTTACCCCTTAATATGTTTTAAGTGTCATTCGAGGAAAATTGTTCCTAAGTGGGGGATAATGTAACGACCCTAAAAATGAATAAGTTAAACTAGAGCCTAACGTGTGTGTATGTTAGAGTTTGGTGTGAGGTTTGATAGTGCTTTGTGCTGTCCCGAGCCATGGTTGAGTTGTTTAGGGGTAAAACATCAAGGTACGATACCCCAAGAACCACCCTAAGGGACCTTGAGGAGGACCCTATGTCTAAACCCTAAGACCCCAAGGAAACTATGAGGCTGCCCAATATGGGGTGACCTACGGAAGGGGTTCACGCCCCGTAGATCCATCCACGCCCCGTGGATGGCCTTCGTAGGTCATGGCCCCTAAATTCACCTCTCTGACCCAGACCACGGACGAACAGTATGGTCCTTGAATGGACTCACGGTCCGTGAGTCTAGGTCTCGGGAATGGCACTAGTGTGCTGTCAAAGACACGGCCAAGCAATTGGTAGTTTGGTAAATTCCTCCCTTGGCTAGTTAAGTGTTTGGACGGTTATTTTGGGTTTATTTACATATTTTAAGAGTATTAAAAGTGTTTAACTCTATTTTACATTCTATTATTTCAAAGCCCCAAATGAAAATCCTTCCCTTCCAAAAAGTCCTCTTTAGAAACTCCATTGGAGATCAAGGTCAAGATCAAGCTAGGGTTGGGGATTTCAAGGTGTTTCTTCTTCAATTGTCATGGGGAATGAATAGCAAGGTATGGTAGTCTTGATCCTTGTCTAATTTTCTATTCAAGGAACCAATCCAAAGGTGGTTTCAAAGTATGAAAATCTAGGGTTTTACTCAATCTAATGGGTTCTTTCATCAAACATTTTCAAATGGTCTCTAATGTTAAATTATTATTGTGTTGGTGTTTAATTAATGATTTATGATGGAAGTACTCTATGAACCCATGAATTCTCTCAATTCCTAACCTGTACCTTATGAAGTGGGTTGTTAATCATGAATGGATGTTTATGGTTTATGTCTAGATTGATTTATATTGTTGAATTGTATCATTATACATGCCTTAATTTATGTAAAGTGTGGGTCTGTTTTGGTGACTCTTGATCATGGCCTTGGAAGGTCAAGTTGTTGTTTAATTACATGTTGGATTAGAATTGTGCTAGAGATGATTGATCCACTTGAAAGGTGAGGTTTTACTTACTATGTATATTGTGGTATTGAATTGATGGATACATATTCCTTGTACCCTACATGTGGAGGTTAATGTATAATTATAATATGGAGCATGTGTGTGATCTAAATGAATGAATTATGATCAGGTTCAGAAGCTAATTATCTTAGAATTGAATGTTGTGTCTCTATTAACACTTGTGAATGATGGTAATTATGTGAAAGGATATTCTCACAAACACACACACTTGAATGAAGAATGAATGAAGTTCAATGATAATGTTAATAATGATGGGTTAATTGAAAGGCTATTCTCAATTGTACTTTAATGAATGTTAATGAGTTGTTGTAAAAGGACTTTCTCACAATAAGGGGGTTCTTAGGTTAAAAGCTATTCTCATCTTTGAATCTATGAGCTTTCCAATGAATGAATGAATGTTGGGTGGGGATGGATGCTCATCCGGGAGTTGAGGCAGGGTATCTAGTAGCAATCTTTTATTCCATAATGAACTAATGTAATTAATTAAAGCTACTCTGTGGGAAATAATTCTAAGCACCAAGAGGATATGAATTGAGATGGATGCTCATCCGGGAGTTGAGGCAGGGTATCTAGTAACAATCTCTTGAGATGGATGCTCATCCATGAGTAGAGGAGGGGTATCAAGAAAAAATCTCCCTATCCCTTTACTATGTGCCCGCATAGGCCTAGCTAGTGGATCCACTTAAGTGAAAGAACAATGGTCCTACCTTAGGCAAGTAGGAATCCGTTATCCGGTGAGAGTGACACCAGGATTCCATGAATTGTTCACATGGTCTATGTCGGTTAAGGCTTACCCCCACAACAATGTTAATAAACTATGGCTTCTTAATGGTGTACTACTTAGTGTGGGTGGTGGTATGAGACGCCATCTATGCATTGCACAGGTAGCCATTTGAGGGATGTTATGGTGTGTTCCTTATAATGTTAATGAAATGAATGGGCACTTCTGATGTCATTTATGAGAATGTTGATCTAATATCTAATGAATGAAGGTGTTTTTAATGAAATGAAGCTAATGAAGAATGTTGACTTTTAAATGCTTATATGCTTAAATGTAAAGATGCAGGCTATACTTGGATTGTATTATGAGTTATTTCCTTGTCATGACTTTTGGGTGTTAATGTGCCTTGTCTAGGGTGACTTCAAAGGAGTACTTAGAGTAAGTAGTAGTATGGGATGCTACTTGCACATTGCACAACTATGACTTAGAGTTGTCTTAGGTGTGGCCTTAATGTGATGATGTGACTCATGTAATGTTTATGTCTCTTATATGCTTTATTGTGTAAAGGTGGAAAGGATGAATAGTGAATTCACTTTTGGTGAACTTAAGGTGGTGTCTTAGTGTGGGTGGTGGTATGGGACGCTACCCATACATTGTACAATGTATAGCTTGAGGGTTACTTGAGGTGAATGCTTAAGGTGAAAGGTAAAGGTTCATGTGTGGATTATATTCTAATGTGAAAATGTGACTTGTATGTTAGTTGTGACTTCTATTATGCCTCTTTTACCAATGTTCATGAAGATTTACTAAAATGGCATGCATCTGGACTTTCAAACAAAGATGTTCGTTTTAAGCATGTTTTTGCATGTCTATCATACTCAGTACCTTATGTGCTAACCCATATTTTATTGTTCTAGTTCTTTCATGCTTTAAGACTATTGTCAAGATTTCGATTGTAGAGGGTCGTGACCCTATCTTGTATAAAGTTTTGTCTAACATGGCCATGTGAGACTTTAGAATTCCACTGCTTTATAAATGTCTTTAGATTGTATGGTTTTTGAATAAAAAGTTTTAAATTCCATACTATTTATATTACCTATGCGATGAATGAATGCTATGAGTCTTGTATAAGACCCTTTCTGGGTGCCATGTTACGATTAGGGGCTGCTCTCGGGTCGTGATATAGCGTTAGCCCTTCGTGTATTCATATCTTGAATACACAAGAGAAGGATTAGGAGAGGGACTTTATAGAGTTAACCTCTAAAGCACGACTTAAGAGTAATGAAAGAAGTATAGTTTCCTAAATATCTTATAGCCTCTCGTTCATTAATGTGGCGCGCTTCACACTCAGGAACAAAACTCTACTAGACGTGGCTTATGAGACATCATCCTAGAATCATTCTAAACCTTGTGCTCTGATACAAAGTTTGTCACGACCCAATGGTATCCCCTAGACGTACCAAGGCACATAATACCCCTAAAGGCACCATGTGAGCCACTTAGCTTATCATAACATAAAACATTAAAACAATAAGAGTAAAAATGCATTTCAAGTCTTGAAAAGTCTTTCATAAAAGCAAAGCAGAAGTCTAGACTTGTCTCAATTAGCCATCAACTACAATAGTTCAAATGAAAAGGGACACAACCCATACAACATAGTTCAAAAATGAGATACTAGAAATGAAACTCAAAAATGAAACTCATGTCCTCGAATAATAAGGACTCACCACAAGAAAGGGAAATAGTCAAACCCAAGCTTGACCTAAATGATGACCGCCTTAAGAATCGGACCCTACACTTGGGAAAATGTAGGAAAGTATGGGATAATACAAATATGCACCAAGTATGATATCCATGCTTAAAAATCATTAAAACATGCTAAAAGAGATATTTTAGTTGAAAAACATGCACTTTCAACTTGCCTAAGGTAGAACCATGCTCTTAGCTTAGGTGGATCTACAAGCTCAAGACCTATGAGGGAACATATTTTATGGGATAAGGGGATTGCTACTAGAAAACCTGGCATCTACTAACGTAAGGGCTTACATCCCAAGATATTGTTCCCTGAAACCTAGCCTCTACTAACGCGAAGGCTTCAATCTCATATCACTATCCATTCGATGCTAAGCATTAATTCTCATTGAGGTTATATTAAGTTTTTACTTAAGTTCATAATCATGGGAGAATGTCTTGACACTCAATCAAACATGACTCCTACTATAGCTCCTAGATTAAATAGTTGAGAATAGCCTTTGAACCTTAGAATCATCATATTGTGAGAAAATCTTTCACATTATATCAATTCCATACATAAGTGTGTTGATGTTTGCATAATCAACGACACAACTTTCGATGTAAGTGTCTATGATCGTGTAATAGTATAGTAACCCAACCAAGGGTTGGGGTCGAGTCCCAAGGGAGTGGGCGTGAGAATTAGTGGTTAAGGGGGAATGTGCTAAAGCTAATCGTAGCTAAAGACTTTGGCGAATGAAAACATAACAAATTAAAAAGTGTGACGCAAGAGTCAAGTATCAAATAGGGGTTTGTAAGCAAGAAACAACTAAAACAGTCAAAATAAGAAAAAAATACAAGTATGGAGACGGGATTCTTGCGATATGAAAGAAACACGGGATAGACTAAATCATTGGGTACATGCTTTTGATGGTGAATTCATTGAGTATTTGTGACTAGGCTAGAGTTTAAGGGGGATAAGTTCTCTCTCGAGCAACGTACCCCGTTTCAAATGCGTTCCTCTCGGACACCCACTTGTTGCATGTAGAACAACCTCCACCTTAACCCACTCACTCTCTCGAGCTGAGTGTGTCGACCTGGGACTAGGGTTCACTCTCTCGAGCTGAACCTCATGTCGACCCACTCATACTTGCAATCAATTTAGTGGTCTTAGTTTTACGACCCCTCTCTCGAGCAAGTTGAAAACACATATATGAAATTGTATTTGAAACTACAACCTCATTAGGTTCATACACAACCACTAAACTAAATCACATTTAAACTACAAATAAACTATCATCAAGCAAGATCCAACAACTAATCTAACCCATATTCACAAAATCACACCCAAGAATTGGGGTTTTAGCTACGCATGTAAAAGAGATAAAGACGTATACCAATATCCGTTTCCATCAATGGGTATGCAATATTAAGTCTTAAAAGAAGCCAAGAGTGAAGAATCCAAGAGACCCAAGTCCAATTCCTTGAATTTGAAACCATTTGAAAACTCCAAGTTCTTCAAAACCCTCTCTAAAACTTAGAGAGAATATCTCCAAAACTCTGTCTCAAACTTAATAATTTAAAACTAGATAAAATAAAATAAAATTTTCTGCTAAGATTAAAAATAGAACTAGTATTTTTAATTTTCACAAAATATGCTTCGAAGGATCTTTCAGCGACGTTAGTGGGAATCGCCGATGCATTTGACAATCTACCCTTTTGTCTACTTTGTCACCTTTCATCAGTTGCCTTTAGTATCTTTGTGTCCTACATAATTGGGCGATGTAGTATTGCTTCGCAGAGTCATTTGGCGCTACGTCGACTGCTCATTTTCACCGCTGATTTTCTCTTTTCCTTTAGGGCTCAGCACACTGGAACAAAAGGAGAATATGCGATCTGTTGGCGATTCGCCGGATGTGTTTGGCGATTCGCAGATCATCGTTTCTTCGCTCTTTCGACTTCTTTTGCTCCGTTTTGCTAAGTAGTGTCCATCGAAAGTTACAGTATGAACTATAAATCAAGGAACCAAATTATCGGTAAGATAAGGACATTAGGCGAACCGCCGAGTCGTTCGACGAGCTCGACCTAGCTCGCCAATCGACCCAATATGCCTATTTTCAACCCATCTTTTCGAATAAACTCCAGCAACCCCCAAAAATAAAATCAAAGCATGCACTCATTGAATTCAAACAAGACCCACACTACCCATCACCCCGGGATACTTAGATTTCTCCCGTATTTGCTGTATTTGGCCATTTGACGATATTTTTTTCTTAAGAGTGGTGTCACCCGTTCTATCATTAAGCAAATTTTAGACATTTAGCACAAACTCGGGCTACTCAGACTTCACCCAATCAATTTAACAACACGTAACCACGACCCAACTCATTAAAAAGCACAAAGATTACGGGCATTTGACAGTCGAATCATACGAGCAAGATTTTTCAAATTTAAAATAGACAATTAAGGATTCAAATCCTACCAGAGAGGCCCAACACACATCCCTATGAGAAAATTATTGCAAATGAGTAAACAATTTTCTAATGTAAAGTATGGATTCTGAAACCAACCTTTGATGCCGATTAAAACACCACTGAAAATCTAGGTGGAAAATTATTCCAACTCTGAGTACAAATGAACAAACTAAAATTCTAATGGAAAGCAAGAATATTGAAATTGCTATCTTGGTGTGAGAATGTGAAGTTCAAAAGTGAGGGAAAGTGAAAAAGTTCAAATTCTAGGACTTTTGGCCAATATAAACCGCCATGTTTGCGTCCATTCGGCAACGTTAATATAGTTCGCCGACTTACTTGGCTGCGCGCCGAATTGTTACTTACCTCGCCAAGTTTTACAAGGCCTCCAGTTTATGTGGTGGTGGCGGAAAATAGCAGGATCAGCAATCAATTCCGCGACACGCCAACCGTATCCTCTATTCGACAACCTACACTTTTCAACACATTCCTTGTTTTAACCTAAAAAATTAACACACCATTATTCTAACATACTAATCTAAAGCGATAAAACCTTGGGTTGCCTCCTAAGAAGCGCCTTATTTAATGTCGTGGCACGACACGATCTATCAGTCAAGCTTCATTACTGGGGTTAGACCTAAAGCTACTAGGCAACCCTCCTTTAAAGCTAGGGCTGAGATGAGGCACTGCGTTGTTCAAGAGGTCTTCGATCAATTTGATTGATCTTGAGTGAGAGCCACTCATCTGATTTTGCACCTACACGCTTTCTTTCATTTCCTCTAGCATTCTATCTTGCTCATGAAGCTTTCGGAGAATGATCAATATCATATCCTCAATACGTTTATTTTCATTGCTCCTAGACATTTCTCGCCCATGAGGGGGCATGTACCTCCCTTGGCGGTTGCACTGGTTTTCCACCTTCGAGATTTTGGTGGCCAAGTCGTTCAGCTTAGTTACCAATGCAGATAACTTGAAGTCACCCTCGACTTCTTGATTTGTCTCAGTCGACTTGTCACCATTTCCCTCAGCTATTCTCAGGGTACCTGCATACAGTGACAACTCAAAGAAAACAAAACTAAAAATGAAGTTAGTAAACTACGATTATCGAGAGCAGAATTCGACTTAACCCAAAAACATTCACGTAACACCACTCCCTGGCAGCGGCGCAATTTGGATGTTTGTGTAATAAATTGCACAACTTCTGATGCAAGTGTCTACGATCGTGCAATAGTATAGTAACCCAACCAAGGGTTGGGGTCGAGTCCCAATGGAGTAGGCATAACAATTAGTGGTTAAGGGAGAAAGTGCTAAAGCTAATCGTATCTTAATACTTTGGCGAATGAAAACATAAAAACTTAAAAAGAGTGACAAGCGTCAAGTATCAAATGGGGGTTTAAGGGGGGATAAGCTCTCTCTCTCGCAACTTACCCCGTTTCAAATGCGTTCCTCTCGGATACCCACTTGCTGCATGAAGAACAACCTCCACCTTAACGCACTCACTCTCTTTAGTTGAGTGTGTGGACATGGGACTAGGGTTCACTCTCTCGACCTGGACCTTATGTCGACCCACTCACACTTGCCATCAATTTAGTGGGCTTAGTTTTAGGACCTCTCTCTCGAGCAAGCCGAAAACACATATATGCAACTACAACCTCATTATGTTCATACACAACCACCAAACGAAATCACATTTAAACTACAAATAAACAATTAGCAAGCAAGACCCAACAACTAATCTAACCTATATTCACAAAATCACACCCCAAGAATTGGGGTTTTAGCTACGTATGTAAAAGAGATAAAGTCGTATACAAATATCAGTTTCCATTAATAGGTATGCAAGATTAAGTCTTAAAACAAGCCAAGAGTGAATAATCCAAGAGACCCAAGTCCAATTCCTTGAATTTGAAACACTTTGAAAACTCCAAGTTCTTCAAAACCCTCTCTAAAACTTAGAGAGAATATCTCCCAAACTTTGTCTCAAACTTAATAATCTAAAAACTAGATAAAATAAAATAAAATTTTTCTCCTAAGAATAAAAACTGAACTAATATTTATAGTTTTTATAAAATGTGTTCCGAAGGATCTTCGGCGACGTTAGTGGGAATCACCGATGCATTCGGCGATCCGTCCTTCGGTCTACTTCATCGCCTTTCATCAGTTGCCTTCAGCATCTTTGTGTCCTGGATAATTGGGAGATGTAGCATTGCTTCGTGGAGTCGTTCGGTGCTACACCGACTGCTTCTTTTCACCGCCAATTTTCTCCTTTCCTTCAAGGCTCAGCACACTGTAATAAAAGGCGAATATGCGATATGTTGGCTATTCGCCGAATGGGTTCGGCGATTCGCAGATCTTCGTTTCTTCGTTCTTTTAGCTTCTTTTGCTCCTTTTTGCTAAGTAGCATCCACACTTTGCCTCAAACTTCAAATACCTGAAACTTAAAGGTTTTTATCAGATGTCGGGATAAAACATGCATTTGAGGACACTAATTTCAACAAAATCTAGCCCTAAATGAGTCCAAATCGTGGACTCATCATGTGTACACAAGTATAACCTCCAACAACACAACAACTAGCTCATAATCATTTTCACTTTACTCTCAAAGTGTTCATAAAGCATATATATAAATGTCATAATCATGCATAATTATCATACTTTGCCCTTCAAGGACCATAGACCACATTCCATCAACACATCTAGAATTACTACATTAGACACATATATTAACATGATTCTATTAACCCATCTGTTGCAAGCACAATTTCATAATATTCTTTTATAATCAACAAACCCACAACACAAGATTATAATTGGGGAATATGGGGTTTCATGGGTTCTTGGAGAAATTCAACATAAAAACTACAGGAAATTATCAATTTATACATAATATATCAATAATCAATCATTAGAAACATTTTTTAAAAGAACCCATGAGGTTGAAGTCAAACCTTAACTTTTGGGGAAATTTCTATCGTTTGAAATTGAGTGTGGAGGGACTTCATATATGAAGGACTACCATACCTTAGTTATGATTCTCCAATGAAATTGAGTGAAAAAGCCTTGTTTCATCAAGCCCTAGCTTCAACTTTCCTCTTTTTCTTCCTTGAAGTTCTAGAGAGACAATTTCTTTTGGAGAGGATGAAGTTTTTGGTTTACTTTTAGGTTCTAGGGAGAGTGACTTAATTTGGGGAAATTTTGACCCTAAAAAGCTTATATACTTTACTAGTTAAGGAATAGAACAACATAGTTTCGAATTAGGAGAAATAAGAAATGCAATTAAAGACCCTACTTACCTTTAGGGTTCCTGCATGGTGAGGATCGCCAAGTGGACCCTTGGTTCGCCTAAATTTCCAGCATCTCAACCCAATTAGCCAACCAACTTGGCGATGGGGGATCCCCTTTGGGGATGCACCAACTTGGCGATGGGGGATCCCCTTTGGGGATGCACCAACCCAACCGGTGAACCCTGACTTGGCTAAACTAATTTCCAGTAGCTAGGACAAGGGGGACTGCCCACTAGGCAATAGTGGCTCACTTGGCTAATCACCAAGTCACTTTGGCGATGGCATTACCCCTCACCGAGTGGACCAAGGGAAAAATTGTTTTCCTTCACCCTTCCCAAGGTAGTTTAGGCCGTTGTCCTCTTCCATAAATAAATACCACCTCGCACTTACCCCTAGTCTAGCCTACTAGAATCCAGGTGTTACATAGGGGTGCATAGAACAACCATGGCTACTGTGAAAGACCACGAACAAATAGACGATCCGTGGAGTTTTACACGAATAATGAAGTGGCGCGTGAAACAGTCTTCTTAGACCTTAAATTTTGGTTAACTTCAAACAATCATATCTACCAGCACAAAATAATTTAGGTGGCCCATGACTTATAAAATTAAAGGTCTTGAGTCCTCTTCAAATGCCACAAAGTTTGCCTAATTACGAACTAGGAGTAAAATGTTATGCTCGTTTTAGTGAGGCCCGATCAGGTAAAGCATCTTCACGAGCTTCTAAATGTGCCTTAGTCATCATGACAGCCCATTAAACTTGTCTTAAAGCTACTTCAGCAGCATTAAAGTCAGTGTCGCATTGGTCTTATTCCATATGCATTAGGCACTTAAACTAAGTTGTTTAATGCCTAAACTACGTCATTATACTCAGTTTAAGCCTAATTATCTCATTAGATAATACTCACAACCCTTATTCTCCAAAAATCACCCAACTTGGATAGAAAAGGAGAGGAAAAGTGAACCTCTTCTCCTAAGAACAAAGAGTGTTTTTTGAATTTCATCCCCGAAATCCAAAGGATTTCTATGTGAATTTCGTCACCAGGAATATGGGATTTCACTAGTGGGTTATTTTCACCCATTAGGTCCCAATAATTCAGTCAGTTCTTCAATTTCTCATAAACTGTTCAGACTTAGGGTTTCCTGATTTTGGAAGATTTATTGCTCAGTTATATCATTGTTCAGCTTAGTACCTATATCCTGATTTCTCAGTACTTTCCAAGTACTAACGCATACTTTGCGCTATATCATTTTGTGATGTAGCTTCATGCACTCAGCATCCCGATCACGCTTAGTTTGACTCTCAGCATACATTCATCAGCTTCAGTGGTGAGTCCTCATAGTTCAAGGACATTTCATGATGCTTTATTTTTTTAGTTACCGTCATTCTTTTAATTATTGTTAGATTTTAGTAGGGACTTGTCCCAGTAGCTCATTAGTCGTAGAGGATTTTAGATTCAGTTGTTTGGGGGTGTTTCCCCTTCACATGTTCTGATTTTTTCTCATTTGGAGTCCTTAGTTTTGACTCAGTTAGTAATTATGCTTCTACTTATCTTTGTTAGCTATTCAGTATGCTTGTGATATGACAAAATCAAGGTTACCTTGGGCTCACTCCTGATCTTAGGTCATGTGTTACATCTAGGGGCAGCCACAGGACATGAGACTCACCATGTATATGATGTAGTAGTTGTAAACAACTCATATTAGGACAACCAGCTCCTTGAAACCAGATACTGCAAGGAAACAGGACACTTTCTATAATCCCTCTTAGCCATAGTAAAATCACCAACAAGATCTAATAACACATCCTGAAGAACATCAAACCTCATAGCCACATATGGCTTTACAAAAGATAAGGTAGCACCAGGATCAAGTAAAGCATAAACATCAAATTGGAAAACTTTCAACATACAGGTAACCACATAGGGAGAACCCTCTTGTTCACTACGGGCCTGAAGTGCATAGAATGGGTTTTACTTGAGAGTATTCAGATCCGAACGACTAGGAGAATATTGCTTTCCCTCTCTTCCCTTAGCTCTAAGTGTTGAGTCTGAGATTTGGACTCATTTAGGGCTTTATTTACAATGATTTAGTGTCCTCAAGTGCTTGTTTTGTACCAATAACTGATGTAAAACCCTTGATTTCCAAGTATTTGGATTGACGACAATGCAAGGACACTAATTTGCAAAGAGGAACAAAGCGAGCTGAAAGAATGAAGAAAAGTATGCCTAGTGATTGCCAAGTCCACTTGGCGAGTCACCAAACGGCCTTTTAACTGCCTAAAGTTCCAGTGTGCCAAGCTCTGAAGGAGAAAATTAAGTTGGCGAGAGAAAGGAGTAGTCGACGGGTCATCGAGTGGTTGTGCGATGCAGTGATTTGATTGCCCAAAGTTAAAGAACTTGAGGAATACTTAAGGCCAAGGCAGGAAGGGCAATGGAACTGACCAAAGGACGGATCGTCGAGCTGATCAACGAGCCCGACTTACTGCGCCAAATGGCTCTCGCAGTACATTTTTGGCAACTATAAATACAGTTTTGAACATTTAGTTTAGTATCAATTATCATTTAGGAAATATCATTTTTTTAGCAAATATAATTTTTCAGTTTGAACTGTGAGTATTGAGACAAGTTTTCTCTAGTTTTTCCTAAGATTTGGATAATTGAAGTTTTTCACTTTTGAGAAATCGAAAGTGGGTCTTTCAGATTCATCGATTTGGGCATTGCAAAGACGAAAATAATCTTACCTAGTTGATGCAAACTCAGTTTGGTAATGATATTTATCTTTTTATGTTGTCTAGCTAAAACCCCAATTCTTGGGTGTGATTATGGGCTGATTTAGTTTATGGGTATTGCTAATTGTTAGTTTAAATGTTGTTTATAAATGAGTTCAATCATTAATTGTGGTTTACTTTATGGAATTGTAGTTGCAAATGCAGTTCTACCTTTGTGTTTCTGGCTCTCTCAAGAGAGAGATTTTACAACCAAGATTATTGATTGATGGTCTGTGGGTATTGGGTTGTCATGGTCTCAGCTCGAGAGAGTGAATCCTAAACCCTTTCCACACATTCAACTCGAGAGAGTAAGTGGACTAAAGTGCAGGTTGTTCTTATTTTGCATGCTTGTCGATGTTCGAGAGAAATCGACTCGATTCGGGGTAAATTGTTCAAGAGAAAGTTTACCTCCTCTATAGTCTAGCTTACTCAATAATATTAAGATATTTTCTAATAGTTGCAATTACCCATATGTCTATATTAGCCTATAATCGAATCACATCCCAAGAATCTGTCTCATTATTGTTATTTCGTATTGTTTGTTGCTCTTGTAGCTGATAATAAAAACCCAAACCCCCTTATTTGACATTTATGTCACCCCCTGATTTGAATTATGTTTTTATTCGATAATGTCTATTCCTATGACTGACATGATCATATTCGCACTTCCCTATTGAATCTTAAACACGTACTGCTCCCTGTGGGATTCGACCCCAACTTATTTAGTTGGGTTTTATACTGACTAGCGATCATTGACATTAAGAATTAGATGAAGTGTCCTTGAAACGTTAATCAAAATTGTGCCACTACCGTGGAGTGATGTTGGTTATGATTCTTTGGTTAAGTTGATTTTTTTTCTTATTAGTCATAGTTGAATCTACTTACTTATATTTTTTGTTTGTGTGTTGCTGTTTTGAACAGAGGAAATGAGTGTGAATGGAAGCAACGGTAGCCAAGTGGGCCACCAAGATGATATCGGTAACATTAGTGATGTTAATGAACCTCATCTAATGGGTGGAATCGGTGCCATTCACTTTCGTCCAGCTGAAGGGAACGTTGTGTTCCATATTACAAGTATCATGTTTCAGCTCTTGCAATTGAAAGGGTTGTTTGGTGGGTAGGCTCATGAGGATCCCCATGAGCATATTAGAAACTTTGTTGATGTTTACGGGCCGTTCTCCTTCATGAACATATCCAAAGAGTCGGTTCCGTTGAGGTTGTTCCACTTTCTATAATGGGAGAAGCATGTAAGTGGCTGGTTGAATTGCCAAGAGACTCAATCACTTTGTGGGAAGAGCTTGTCACCGTATTTCGAGTGTGATTTTTCCCTCCTTCAAAGATGATGACACTTCGGGACAACATCCAAACCTTCAAGCGTTTGGAGGGTGAGCCAATTTATGAGACTTGGCTACAATTAATGAAGTTGGTGTTGCAATGCCCAACTCATGGATTCTCCGACAATGTTTTGCTGCAATATTCTTTACCGAATCCTTGATTCGGTGAACAAGGTCATAGCTGAAAAAATTTCTTTGGGAGGTTTGATGCAACAACCTTACATTATAGAAGCCCAACTTTTGGATGGTATTACCACAATTAATTGGGTTTGGTACACCCATGAAGATCAGGTCTCCCCTCTCACGATTTAATTGACCAAGGAGCAGCTTCAGAAAAATCAGGAGAGGGACCAAAACATGGCAAAGATTATGACCCAACTTGACATTTTGTCCAAAAATGTCATTGGAGCGGGTGCTAGGAGTGTCAATGTTATGGGTATTGGATGTGTTAACCTTGATGAGGCCAAGTTTGAAGCGTTGTACAACGAAGAGGTGAACTTCCTAGCCAACCAATGAGGTGGTTATCTTTCAAACTACCCGAGGCAGGGTGGTAATCAATGTTGGAACAGGGATGAAGGCTAGAAAGATTGTGATAGAGAGTGGAGGGATCGTAACCTCACTTGGAAGGAAATGGATGGGGAGAAGGACAGGTACATTCCTCCCTAGAGCGTCAAAAGCCAAAGGATTTTGAGGGTGGCCGGTCTGAGGATATGTTGTCTCGTATTCTCAACAAGGTTAAGGGGTCTGATAAATTTTGAAAGAAACGAAAGAAGATGTGTCAACCCTTGCCAGATGGTTACTTCTTACTCCGTCTCTATCAAACAGTTGGAGACCCAGATGGGTCATATTTTGTCTCATTTAAACCCGAGACAACTAGGGGGGTTGCCTAGTGACACTATGGCCAACCCCAAGAATGAGATTTGAGTGAGGACTTGCGTCGTTCGACGACGTTAACTATGGCGCTGCTTGGGAGGCAACCCAAGTTTTATTTGCTTTCTTTTTGTTTTTGAAATAACTCTGTTGATTGTGCAGGTTAATGTGTGGAATGTGTTTGAAAAGTGCAGATTGGCAAGCTAAATCTCCAATCGGCGACTCGCTGAAGAGGTTGGCATGCCCGACTTGGACCGCCATTGGACTCAAGAAATTCTAAGGTTGGAGTCTGTAAAACTCAGCAAGCCCAGAAGCAAATCGGCGTGTTGCCGAACAAGTCGGCGATTGCGAGAATGTCCGCCGTTTGGACCCCCACATTAAGTGGAGGTCATGTAAAACTCGGCGAGATAAGTTCCCACTCAGTGTGTCATCGAGTGGGTCGGCGATCAAGACTATTGTCGCCGAAAGGGTAAGAACTGGACGGTTTTAAATGCTAAAGGTTCAAAAGTTTAAAATCTTTCACATAGCCTCACTTTTTAACTTCCAAACTCACACCCGCACTATATTTTCTCATTATTAGCACTTTTTGAGCCAATCCTTTCGGCGAGCCCGATCTGGCTCGCCAAAGCTATTCGGCGACTCGCCGATTGATTCGATGAGTCTGTCTACAACTGTTTTTTCTGCTACTCTTCTTGAAATAAATCTAACTATCTTTTATGTTTTTTCAGATATGGCTAGAACCAACCTCGACATGCCACCTCCTAAAAGAGCACGGGGCATAGTCATAAATGAAGGGGGTGCCAATCCTCCTAACATTGGAAGGACAGAGCCTCCAAAGGGAGGCAAGGGCAAGGACAAGGGCAAGAGGCCCGTGACTGAGTTTCCAGAGCACAACTCCGGCAGCGAGGAAGAGTCCTGTGACTCCCAAGGTGCATTCTCAGACTTCACCCTATCACAAACAATCCATTTACCCCACCCCAACAAAATAGATTGCAATTATCCCCAATGCACAAAAAGTAGAGAATAAAGGATCGGGTGAAGCAAAGTTGTGGCGCATAGTGACGAAGACCTATCAACAAGCGGGTGGGTCCGGTTTCGTGGAGCCCGCTGGATAAACAATCGGGTAACCCTCAGTAGTGCCCACATCAACAGTCTCAGTACCCTCAGTAGTGCTAACATCCACTCTTACTGCACCATCAGTGGTGCTCACACTGCTAGAGGCACTAACACCTACCTCCCTAGCCCACTGCTGGCACATCTCCTCATCAACTATGGAGGCGCTCTGTGCTACCTCAAGCTCTTGGCGCTCCCTCTTGCGAGCTTTCTCAGCCTCAGTGTCATTAGAAGTCTTACTAGAGCGGGGTTGGTTCCCACCATGACGGGAAGAAGAAGGTGGTAGCATCTCATCTCCAAAAAGTGCATCTAACAACGGATCATTAATCGGTGTTGTGGGTGCCAACTCAGGCTCAGTCTCAAGTGGGGCTAGGAGAGTGTCAATATCAGCCCAAAGACTAGCCAACTCTATCCGTAAAGCAGAGACATATGTGGTGGGGGAAGGACGCTTTAAGACGTGCAGCTCAAATGCGTCAACGCGCTGGTGGACGGCCTGAACCTTACTATCCATCATTTGCTCCATCCACTACTCAACCCTAGTTGTGGATTCCTCAATCGCTCGCTGCATCTGAACACGGACTAGAGGCTCTGTCATAAACACTAAAGATTTAGTGGCTCTGGAGGCCCTAGGGGACTAACTGATGGCCGGAGAATTGGAAGCCGGTGAATCCTCAGTAGGGGCTGGAGGGGCAAGATGCTCACCCTATATCTTCTTCACATCTGCAACTAAGTCTACTCCGAGTGGGGGCACCTCAACCCGCAACTCTCTACGCGGTGCAGCCACATTGGCCTCATCTCGAATCAATCATGTATCTAGGGTCTTGGTTATATGAATCAACTTATCGCAATTCTAGACCAACACTCCAGCATCCCTGCACAGCTGAAAAATGAGGCATGGGAAGCGGTAAGTGGTGGTGGCCTGGAAGGCCCTCTCATGTAACTCCACAATCATCATGCCGGCAAAATCCATCTCGAACCCAACAACTAGGGTTGCCACTATGACTACTTGGTCCCAAGTAAGATCATTGTTTGCCTGCATAGGAGACACCCTGTTTCGCACCAATAGCCAGAAGAATTTGGTGACAAAATTCAAAGTGGCCTTCTTAATCCATCAACTCGGGTTGCTGAACCCACTCAGCGAGCTCTCCGTCTGTAGCGAGGTGACGGGCCAATCAGCGAATTAAGTTTCCTTCTGCTCTGCATTCCTCTTGAATTCCCCACTCCTTACGATGTCCCTCGATAATCAATCTCGGCTGTTTTGATTGCTAGAGTATGGCCCGGGCCTGATGTTTGCGTAATCAACGAGACATCTTACAGTTCGGGTGTCTACGATCATGCAATAGTATAATAACCTAACCAAGGGTTAGGATTGCCCCAAGGGAGTGGTTTTGAGAATTTATAGAAAAATAAAATTTCGTTTTAACTAGTCGTAGCTAAAGACATTAACGATTAAAAACATTGTTAATTAAATGGGGACACAAAAGTGTCAATTAACAATGGGGGTTTTAACACAAGTAAGTAAAAATTTGCAAGATTGACAAGAAAATCTAACAATGAGAGGGGGATTCTTGGGATACAACCGGAATACGGGTTAATCTAAAGTATTGGGTACATGTTTTCGATAGAAAATTTATAGAGTAATAGTGACTAGGCTAAGATTTATGTGGAAATAAGTTCTCTCTCGAGCAACTTACCCTGTTCCTCTCGGACACACACTTGCCGCATGAAGACCAGCCTACGCCTTACCCCAGTCACTCTCTCTCGCTGAGTGTTAGGATATGGGACTAGGGCTCACCCTCTTGGGTGAAGCGTCATGTCGACCCACTTCTTAGGCCATCAATCTAGTGGTCTTGGTTTCACGACTTCTTTCTCAAGCCAGCCGAAAAAACATGAGTGAACTTGTATTTTCAATTACAAAACCATTAGATTTAACCATAACTACTAGACGAAATCACCATTAAACTACATTTAAACTATCAGCGAGCAAGACCCAATAATTATCATAACCCATATTCGGTAAATCACATCCCAAGAATTGGGGTTTTTAGCCACACATCAAGAGATAGAAATTTATACCTAAATGAGCTTGCATTCAAATGGGTATGAAGATATAAGTCTTGTTACAGACAAAGAATGAAAAATCCAAGAGACCCAAGTCCAAATCCTTGGAGATGAAACCCTTTTCTTTTTCAAGTTTTCCAAACCCTCTCAAACTCAGAGCAAAAATAAAAAGTACTATTCTATATGAAAATTATAATAATTGTTTCACACTGAAAATCTCTTTTTTAGCTAAAACTCTCCACAAGTATTTATAGTTTTCAAAAATCTGCGCTGCAGCAGATCATTCGGCGACACTAGTCGAAATCATCGATGAACTCAGTGATTCGCCCCTTGATGTGGTTCAACGCCATCTTGCACCATCCTTCAGCATCCTCGTGCTTTGGGTCATTGAAAGACATAGTACTGCCTCGCAGATCATCTTGCCGACTGCTCTCTTTTTCCGCTGACTTGATCTTTTCCTTCGGAACTCAGTACACTCGAACAAAAGGCGAAGTGAGACCCTTCGGCGACTCGCCAAGTGGACTCAGTGATCCTCCCAGTTTTTCATTAAACAGGCATGATAGTCTTCAACTGCACAAAAGTTGTGCGGAGAACTACTAAGAATTGTGCCTGCCGTCCAATTCTTGGCATACCATGCTTATCTTGAAAAGCTCACTGAGCAATTCAAGAAAATAAGTTTCTCTCCACTACCCAGAGAAAAAAGAAGTTCGCGGATGCATTGGCCTTCACTTTCTTCGTTCTTTTTAACCTTTTTGTTCTTTTTTGCGAAGTAGTGTCCATGTTTTCCTTCAAACTTCAAATACTTGAAACTTATGTATTTTCATTAGATAATGAGATAAAATAAGCATTTGAGGACACAATTTCTATTAAAATAAAGCCCTAACTGAGTCCAATTTGTGGACTCATCAAGACCCCCAACTTAAACCTTTGCTTGTCCTCAAGGAAACTTAAGTTCAGTTGTTCAAAAAGGGTGTCTCGAACAGTACTACACAAGACTCAATCATGAATGCACACAACAAGATTCAATTTACTTATGCAAAGATCAAATGTGCACTCAAAGATTCTAGTTGTGACTCACCAATATCAAAGAACCTTATGCTCACAATATTTGCTTCAAATGCAAGCTCAAGCTCAACTAAAGTGTTCGAATGCCCTCTCAGAAAGAATGATTCCATAATCACACAATGGCTCACAATTTAAATCTTCGGAATCAGATGCAACGCTCACTCTTACATGGAAGAACACAATGCATTCTTTCACCCATAGGTTTGCCCGTATTTTTTTTATCAACATTTGTTTGTTCTCACTCAAAATCAAAAAGGTCTTTTCAAGGCTTGTAATGTGGCTTAGTGCAAATGTATGGTTATTTAGGCTCAGTGACTACGATCCTCATGAAATGAGGTATCTTTAACACTTCCTTTCCTTCTCTTTTGTTTTTCTCTTTAGTGTTCATAAGTCATCCCATTATTCACTTTCCCATGGTATGTTGGAAACCCAATTTCTTTTGTACTTTATTCCACAACTTTCTTTTTCATTTCATTTCTTTTCTCTTTTTCTTTATATGGAGGGTTTCCATTTTTCGCAACACCATGGATTAAGGGAGCTTTTCTTACTCATCTTGACTTTTCCTTTTTCTTTCACCGCACCCCCAACTTAGGCCAAAGGCCTAAGTTGGCTATTTCAATCAAACCAACTATCATGAGGATTAAGGGAGATGGATCTAGAAAGGTATAGTCTTCATCTAGTTTCTTCCAAAGAAGGTTAAGGCTCAAGGGGTGTTCAAAAGAGAATCACACGCTAACACGGTAGGTCACAAAATAGGTATATGTCAAATTGGCTCACACTCTTAGAAGTTTCCTCAGATCATATCAAGAGATAGCATCACTTAGTTGATCGGACCAACGGAGCAAATTCTAGGATCTATCATGCATGGTTCAAAGTAAACTCATCACGCAACGCATCGACACTAAAGTCAAATAAGACTCCACACTTTCTCTAGTGTGCAACGGTTATCACAAGAGACTCAATTTGATAAATGGCTAATCACAACGAGATGCAAAGAGTTCACATATTGTCTCTGCAACTTCATTTGGCCTCGTCGTAGACGCGCATTCATGTTCGTATGATTGTAAGCAATATTCAATTCATTGGTATTGATCGAAACTGAGACTCAATTTTTTGCAAAAGAACAGCCACATTAAACACATGAGAGGTAGCAAAAATGTGCGAAAATTTCAAATTTTTTTTGATTGGTCAAATTCGTTTTGTAAGTTAAAACAAAAGGAGCCATGTGCTCAAACATCCACAGAAAGCAGTGTAAACACGATTTATAAGCAGAACAACCCAAATATATACATAAAACGCGAACATCAAATAGCACAGAAAGGGTGAGCCTCACCCGACCACAAATAAACATCATTTGTCCTCAAATGCAAATAACAGAATATCCATAATTTAGAATAAAGAAAACTTGGAAGGAGGTAAAGAAGAGATCATGTCTAAGCAATCGCTCCATCTATCTGGGCATCAGTGCCCGGAGTGTTGTCATTCTGGTTCTCTTTCTCTTTTCGCTCTGCTTCAGCTTCTTTTGTACTGATTGAAATGCTACCTAGAAGGTAGGCGGTAATGCAATCCAAATCCGTGCACAAATCAATGAATCAAAATACTCCAAAAGTGCAAGAAATATAGAAACTAGAGTGCACGTGTGAGTTTGGACATATAGAATGTGAGGGAAAGTGAAAGAAGTTGAATTTTTTTAAACCTTTGGCTTGCAAAAACCGTCCTATTTTTGCCCACTCGGCGGCATTAGTCAAGCTCACCTACTTACTCGGTGGAACATCGACTATTTAGTTTCTTCGCTGAAATTTACAGAACCTATGGTTTACGGGGGCGTCCAAACGGCGGTCTCTGTCGGGATCGCCGACACAGTCGGTGGTTCACCAATAATTTTGTGTAATCACCGAGTTTTGCAGACTCCAATGCAATATGGTATTGAGTCTAACGGCGGTTTAGTTCTGAGTCACCTAACCGTTCAGTGATTCACCGATTGGACCTGTTGCTTGCCAATCTACACTGTTCGTTCACTCTCCACACTTCCATCTAAACAATCAACACACCATTATTTTATCCAAAAATAATAAAGAAATTAAAGGGGTTTTGGGTTGCCTCCTAAATAGTACCTTATTTAACGTCGTGGCACGACGCAGCAGAGCCTTCAGGCGGCTTCCAAATACACCACTTCAACCAAAAAAATCTCTTGACAATCCCCGAAATAAAATTTTAGACATTGGCCATTCACTTTAAATGGAGGACCTTTCTGATCTTCAACTTCTATGGCACCATTGGTGAACACTCGCGTTACACTAGAAGGTCCAGACCATTTGGATTTGAGCTTTTCGGGAAAAAGTCTAAGTCGAGAGTTGTATAACAAAACCCAATATCCTATCTTGAATTCCAGCTTGAGTATCCGAGCATCATGGCATTTCTTCATCTTGTCTTTGTAGATGGCTGAACTTTCATAAGATATGAGTCTAAATTCATCCAGTTCGTTCAACTTCTCCACCCTCTCCCTTGAAGTTTTGGACTAGTCCAAATTTATAGCTTTCAATGCCCACAATGCTTTGTGTTCTAGCTTGATGGGAAAATGACAAGTTTTACCATAAACCAACTGATGTGGAGACATACCGATAGGTGGTTTGTAAGCGGTCTGATATGTCCATAGTGTGTCATTGAGTTTCTTGGACTAGTCAGTTCTATTGGTATTTATTGTCTTCGCCAGGATTCTTTTGATTTCCCGATTTGACACTTCGACTTGGCCACTTGTTTGAAGATGATATGGGGTTGCTACCTGTGTTTCACCCCATATTTGCTCAGCGCCATTGAAAACCACCTATTGCAAAAGTGGGACCCCCTATCACTAATGATCGCCCTAGGAGTGCCAAATCTTGCAAAGACGTAGCGTTTCAGAAATTGGACAACACTTTTTCCTTCGTTGTTTGGGAGTGCGATGGCTTCAACCCATTTGGAGACATAATCCAAAGCCACCAAGATGTATTTATTTCCAAATGAGCTCACGAATGGGCCCATTAAATGGATTCCCCACACATCGAATAACTCGACTTCCAAAATAGGAGTGAGGGGCAACTCGTGCCGTCTTGATACTCTGCCTTGCTACTGACATTAACCGCACTTTTTTGCAAATTCATGTGCATCCTTGTATAAGGACGGCCAGTAATAACCACTTTGGAGAACTTTAGCGGCAGTGCGAATACCATTATGGTGACCTCCCACTGGAGATGCATGGCAAGCATGGAGAATCTCTACCGCTTCTTCTTCTGGAACACACCTCCTAATAACATGGTCAACACATTCTCAAAACAAGTATGGTTCATCCCAAAATTACTTTTTAACGTCGAACATGAATCTCTTTTGTTGGTAAAAGGTCAGCCCATCCGTCATCAATCCACTCACAATGTAATTTGCAAAATCTGCATAGCACGGTGCAGGTTTGAGAGATATAGCAAACACCTATTAGTTGGGAAATCATTCATCTATGTCGACCTCACGCTCGGCATCTTCCCTTCCTTCCAACCTCGATAAGTGGTCAGCCACTTGATTTTGCAGGCTTTTTGATCTTTAACTTCAAAATCGAACTCTTGTAATAGTAACACCCACCTTATCAATCTTGGTTTTGCATCTTTCTGCGCCATCAAGTAGCGGAGTGTAGCATGATCAGTGTGTATTATTACTTTGGTGCATAGAAAGTATGCCCGGAACTTTTCAAATCCATAGACCACTACGAGCTACTTTTGTTCAGTGACTGTATAATATCGCTGGGCATTATTTAGAGTTTTTCTTGCGTAATAAATTGGGTGAAATAGCTTGTTGCGCTTTTGCCCCCAACACTACTCCCAATGCCATACCACTAGCATCACGCATTACTTCGAAAGATTCAGACCAATCAGGACTGACGATAATTGGGGTGGATACTAGTTTTTCTTTCAAGCACTTAAATGTGGCCATACAAGCATCATTAAAATAGAACTTCACTTCCTTCTGTAGGAGTTATAATAGTAGATGTGCAATCTTAGAGAAGTCTTTAATGAATCTTTGGTAGAAACCTGGATGCCCCAAGAAGCTGCGAACACCCTTCACTGAAATTGGCGGGGGTAATTTCTCAATGACCTCAATTTTTGCCTTGGCAACTTCCAGCCACTTTTGTGATACCTTGTGCCCAAGAACGATACCTTCCTTCACCATAAAGTGACATTTTTCCCTATTGAGAATCAGATTCGTATCCATGCATCTTTGGAGCACCTGTCCTAAGTGTGTCAAGCATTCCTTAAATGTGTCCCCTACGACTGAGAAGTCATCCATAAATACCTCCATAGAATCTTCGACCTTATCAACAAAAATAGACAACATGCAACGCTGGAATGTTGTTGGTGCATTACATAGTCCGAATGGCATTCTTTTTAATGCAAATGTTTCATAAGGGTAAGTGAAAGTCGTTTTTCCTTGGTCTTCCGGCGCAATAGAGATTTGATTATAATCGGAGTACCTATCAAAAAAACAATACCACCCTCTTTCTGATAAACGGTCAAGCATCTGGTCCATAAAAGGCATTGGAAAATGGTCTTTCTTGGTCTATAAGTTAAGCTTTCGATAGTCCGTGAATACTCTCTACCCAGTCACTGGTCTTGTCGGCACAAGATCTCCTTTTAGATTAGGGACTACGATTATTCCTCTTTTTTTTGGTACACATTGCACCGGACACACCCAGTTACTATCTGCAATAGTGTAGATCACTCCCGCAACTAGCCACTTTATGATCTCCTTTTTCACTACTTCTTGCATTTGAGGGTTCAATCTTCGTTGATGCTCAATACTAGGCTTATATTTACTGTTGATCCTAATTTTGTGAGTACAGATGCCAGGAGGAATTCCTACTATATCTGCTATTGTCCATCCAATATATTTTATATGCTTCTGCAGTACTTCAATGAGCAATTTCACCTGCCTTTCAAGCAAATCGGTTGCGATAATCACTGGTAACGTATTATTGGCTCCTAAGAAGGCATATTTGAGATAAGAGGGTAAGGCTCTTAACTCCAGATTCAAAACTTGCCACTGCCTCAGCTATAACATCCTTAGAAGACACCACATGGATATTACTTGGTTGCTTAATTGATTTGCAGTTATTGAAGGTCACATCATCATCATTCACACGAAACTTCAATTTCCCACTTTCGACATCCACCAATGCTCTCCCGGTAGCTAAGAATGGCCTTCCCAAAATAATGGGAATATCATCATTGATCTCACAATCTAGGATCACAAAATTAGTTGGAAAGATGAACTGATCTACTTTTACCAATATTTCATAGACTATCCCCGCTAGGTGCTTGATCGATCGATCAGCCATAAGGAGTCTCATTGTGGTTGCCTTTGGTTCACCCAAACCAAGTTGCTTGTATATTTCATAGGGTATCAAATTAAAGCTTTCTCCTATATCGCACAAAGAGTTAGCGAATTTGAGCATGCCAATTGTGCATGGGATTGTGAATGCCCTAGGTTCTTCTCTCTTAGTGATTGACTCATTTGTCATAATTGTGCTGCAACTATAGGGCACCTCAATCGTTTCATACTCCAAGCTCATTTTCTTTGTAACCAACTCTTTCATGAATTTTTTGTATCCTGGCATTTCCAACAATGCTTCCACCAGAGGCAGGTTAATTGATATGTTCTTGAATATTGACAAAAAAAATTTGAACTTCTTATCTTCTTTCTTCCTTTGCAAATGTTGAGGAAATGGTGGAGGTATTTTGGGTAAAGGGTGAGCGACTTTTGGAACTTGAACATGTTGATATGCATCCTCTTGTGGTTCTTTGGCAAGGTTTTGTGGACTAGGCAATTCTTGTTCCTCTATACCCTGTCTCTCTTCTCACACTTTAGAATCCTCATCCTCCATCAGATTCCCTTTCGCTATCTTTCCACTACGGGTAACTACAGCCAGCCCCCTTTCATTATCTTCCATCAGTGTCCTGGATGTTAAATGAGCTCATAATAGACTCAATTGACCTTCTAGTGTTTTGATGGCATCAGCATGAGAATTCACTTTACTGTTGAATGATGAAAAGTCATCTCTCATCCCTTTTAGCAAATCATCAGAGCCCTCAACTTTATCATGTATGCGGGACAATAGATCATTTACTCGAGGACTACTTGCACTCCCTTTTGAATTCGGGATTTCACTCAATTAAGTATGGTCTTCCTCATGGTCATTTTGCTCAGCCCAATCGTGGCAGTATCTCCTTGGTTCTTCACCCCTATAATGGTTTAAACCTTGATTTCCACCCCACTGTTGATAGCGTGGGTGGAAACCCTCCTCATATCTTGTGGAGTTCCAACCTTGATTCTCCCTCGGTCTTAAGTAACCAGATGAAGAATGAAACGACCCCAAAAATGCCCGAAAATGTGCTTCGGAAACACCTATAATTGTAATTTCCATATATCTCAAAATCCGTGCATGATTTTGGAAATTCGACTTCATATTCTTATTCAGGGGGTCAAATTGAGTGGGAAATGGGTATAACCCGAATTTTAGAGCAA